>JAHZNJ010000733.1:0-17565 GCA_027744475.1 Lepidocyrtus cf. sotoi NNG-2020 | reverse complement strand
CCTCTACTAAAATAGTCAAATACAATTTTTTGGCAGTAAATAAGTAAGAAGGACGCGAACGTAGAGTAGAGGTGGTAGCTGCAACTAGCAAGTTACATTAAAACGTAACGTTTCTTGGTGAAAATAAATATGGAACTGGAAGTGGCACACTACTGGTACTAGTATGGTGCTTGTACTGCTGCTGTTGGTTGGGTTGGTGGGAGATGAAAATTGGAAAATAACGAAATTCTTTTTGAACGAAACGAACTAAAAATTTGTCTTCGGGTTTCAGGAGTTTTGGAAGAGAAAGTACTACATATTTTGACACAAGAAGACACAGATGCAGTAATAGCATTATCATGCTGAATAGGATGCTTTAGAAAAAAGTAGCATTTTTTTTACAAAAAAGTGTAAAGAGAAGAAGAGAGTAAAAGAACGAATAATAATGACGATGATGATGTTTCTTCCTTCTTTCTCTTTCCTTCCCTTTTTCGGTTTGTAAAAGTAACGTCGTCGTTTGCAGCGTCCCTGAAACAACTTATTTCTCATTCTTCTCTCATAAAAGATGTATTAAAAAAGTTCCATTTGAGTACGAGAAAGTATCTTCTTGTAAGAAGAAGATTGTGTGTGCATGAAACTTAACTTTCTCCGTACTTCAATGACAAAGTAGAATTATTGCCCACAATTTTAATATATTTTTTCCAGCAGCGGATGAAGGTTTCAACGGCAGCAGCGTGGGTGGAAGAAAAGTGGAAGCTATTTTAAGAAAATTTAACATAATTTTGTCTTGAAGTGCAGCCCGTCACTTTTTTAGATTAATATCAGTATCATATTATTACTTCCTTGTTGTATTTTTGTTTTCGAAGGCTGAAACCTTTTCTTAGATATGCTAAAGCCAATTAATTTTTTATTAAACCACTTACGCCCTCCCAATACAAAAGTAAATGTCACGGGTTATTATTACCGTTCTCTTTGATCTAAATCTAAACCTAGGATTAAACGAAGTTGTAGATTAAATTCATAGAGAAATCCAGAAGCAATTTTAGTCAAATTAAAAAAATATTGTTTGGTCTTTAGAAATTGCTTATCTGCCTACTCATTTATGCTATTTATAGCATTCCATGTACGTAAACAATAAATATGACGCTTTGAAACGTTAAAAACAAACATATGCGCAAAATCCGGTTACTTATAAAGTTCTAAAGAATTATTTTAAAAAACTAAACTTAATACGTAAAGGATGAATACTTACTAAAAAGCCTTTTTCATCACATTTATTGCGAATTAATGTATTTTTAAGTATGTCTCAAAAGAAGATAATGTTTGTCGTATCGTATCATTTCACTAGAATAGCCTTTGTGGCTCTTTCTCATATTTCAATTTTGTATTGACATTTTGAAGATAGGAACCCTCCGAAAATATTTGCATTAAATAAAAATATAAATCATTCTTTAATCTTTCTTTCATATTTCGTAATATTTTTTCTCTTTTGCGAAGAGTAAAAGTTTTCCTACTAAACTCAAATAATTCATATTTGATAGTACATATGCTAACTTCTTCCAGTTCCAACTATTATTATAAAACTTCGACTTCGGTTTTTGATATTTAGTAGGTGGAAGTTTTAAAATAAGTTAGTTGTTCGTATTCTTCCTTCACCACCACCAAACACCATCAACAAAAATCAGTTCCCTCTACTCCATTCCAAAAAAAGTTTATTTAAATATTTGATTTTTTCTCGTACTCAATACTCATTCTCATTCATTGTACTTTCACAACTAACTATGGGGAAAAGAAAAACTGATTTCAATCCATCCTCTTTAAGAAAACTTTAAAACCTTAAAAAATAAAACTCTTCTTTCCTACTTTTTATATGATTTCGAAAAGTCGGCTTAGCTTATGGTTAGTTGCTTTCTTTTCTCTCTCTCTCTCTCTCTTGTCACCATTTTGCTTTGCGTCTTTGAAAACGCTTTTAATATACAAGTACCTCATCTCATCCTCATCCCATACATAAATAAAATCTTCTTACAATGTACCTACTAGATTGAAAATGGAAAAAAGGAAGTTGGAAAGTTTTTTCATTCCGTTTCATTATTATTTGCTCTTGCTCTTCTACTGTACTACTCACCCAGTCATTCACTTCGTTGCTTTCAATATCACTTGTCACTAAACTATCGATAATCGCCAATCTTTTCTCCATTTTTCTCCTCTACTGCTTCCTTCCGACATACAACCAGATTCTAAAACTTTCTACTTTTACTATTTACTTCCCAAACGCTAAAGCCAAGCGAGTAAAGTAGTCTACTCCAGTTCAGGAAAGCCGCTTATACTTTTTTCCAATGGAATGAAACTGCTATTGCTCCTGCGACTACTACAAACAATATTATCATGCTCATGCCATGTTCACATTCATCACACTCAAAAAGCAAAGAAGAATAAGAAGGAGAAGAGCGTTTGTAAGTTGAAAATGGAAAACTTTTTTTCTTGTCCTCATTTTCAAAAGCAACGACGGTATCTTATTTAGATTACCTTTTGTCCATTCTCTTGTCTACAAGAAAGTTAAAAAAACACTTTCCCCAACTTTATGCGACTTGTAAAGGACTATATTTTGCTGAAGAAAATGCTTTTACCCGTTAGAAAAAAAGAAAAAGGGAGAGAGATGCCGATGCGATGACAATGATGATTACAAAACTACTACTGTGTAGTACGACAGGACATAAAAGGATCTAACAAACAGGGTATCTGGAAAAGGATCTCGTTTGTTCAGTATTTTCAAAACTGTTCTTTTTTTTATCCTATCAAACCCTTCTTTGCTTTGGCAAGTCCAAAATCGAATGACTTCACAACAATAAAGCATCAACATGCCCATTCGATCCTCTTCATTTACTTATGTAAGAACATTACATTAACTTGTTTTCCTCTCAATTCCCAATAATCTTCTTGACTTTTGTCTTCTGCTGTTTTGCTATTACGAAAGTGAATCTGCTTTTATACAAATAAAAGCGATTTTTAAAGATGTACCTGTTCAGCTCACAAAAGACAAGCCCCAAAAGAAGAAGATGTTGCAATTTTGTTTAAAGAAAGGGTTAAGAAAATGTGTTGATTTGTGTAACAACATATTTACATAAACAATTGAAGGTTGAATAGGGTTCATTTCTTCATGTTAGGTTTTTTATCTTGTGTTGCGTTGCGTTTGGTGACGAGAAATTGTCTAAACATTGTATTTTTTGTATGAAGACAAATCAAGAAAAGGTTTTATATAGCGTGCGTGGTATCAAACAGCAGCAGCGGTGGTTTGGTTGCCAGAGAGCGGTTTATAACGTTTGGCGAAGCAATGTAGCGTAGAAATGAAGGTGTGATGGCAATTGCAATGTGGTCTTCTGGTGGCTCATCCTTGTTTTTTCTTGCCATGCCATAGCCATACCATACCAAGCAAACCAAGAAGAGACGAAACTTTATACCACATAGTAAAAACAGGAACGTGTTGGTTGAGGAGGAGAATGAGATGGATGAGTTAGCTTGTGTAAAGTTTTCATATTCGCTTCTGCTGCCACACTGCCTCTGTAGTTTTGCTCTACTACTTTTACATAAACGACAAACTTTTTAGTGGAGGGGTTGAAGAAAATGAGTTGAACTGCTTGCAGAATAGAAGCGCAAAAAGAACGTTACATGTACAAATACAAGTTGGACGGAGTAGTTCTCTCGTTTGTGGCTCTTTTGTATTTACCAAACCAAACCATCTCGTTCATTCGCTTCGTACTATGGAATATGTTGAGAGGACGACGACGGAGGAGTGAGCGGAGAGAGAAGTTACTTACATAGATGATCATCACGATCGCTGCTGTTGCTGCGTTGTGATGTGAAGTTCTTGTCAAGTCGGCTTTTTCACTCAGTAAGCTTTGCACAACCGTCGAGGTGGCAGTGAAATAGAGAGAGACAGACAGGAAGAGTTCAGTCACTCACCCACGAAAAGAAAACAGAGTGGAGAAGAAAGAGAGGAGAGGAAAAGGAGCGTGTTTGTTTCGTTACCTTTTTCCAGAGAGTGTATGAATTCAAATGTGCATAGCTTTTAAGCGAGTGCTTCCTAATTAAACTGGATTTTTATAAATAGCCAATATTTATTCATGAAGTGTAATCAATTTAGCAATAATCATTAAATTTAAAGTTATCCATTGATTGCCATTGCCACCAGTTTTTGTAAGAAGGGGATCTATCATGATCATCAAGTATTAAACAGTTTTGACTTTTTATCCCATGCAAAAACTATTTTTCTCCAGCGGCAAAAGCATTGGCAAGTAAGATTTTCCTTAAAGCGAATCTTCAACATACTTGCAAAGAAAAGTTCATGCAGAATATGATTTTAAAACAACAGCGCAAATTTGTTGCTGATACTTGTTTATGTTTGTGCAATTATTCTGCCTTCCGAGGATAATTACATGCTTCCAATCACTATTTACTACTACTCAACCACTTGTTTTTCACATGGAGAAGAAGAGTCAGCTTCAATCAATTCATTTTAAAGAAGCGAAGAAGAAGAATTTAGTTGGATGTTACTAGTTTTGTTAACCTTCGAATTGTTTTATGTATAAAGTAGTCGTTTTATATTACCACCACCACCATCATCATCATCATCCTTCTACCATTTCGCTGATTATTCTTGGTGGAGGTGATACTCTAGTAGCGTAACAGCAGCAGCAGGAGAAGAAAAACAAGAAGAAGCATCATAATAACCTGTTTAGACTGAAAAGAATTTTGGTGCTCTTCATATAAAGTAATATTATACACGAACGGTTTTGATTCTTGGAAAAAACTTTTTTTTTATTAACAATTTCCTCTTGTTTGTTATCCCCTGGCCTGATAGCTTCTTTGGCTGCTCTGCTATAGCTCAGTTCAGTCAGTTCTTTTCCTATCAAATAGTACCATCATCATGGTACAACTACTACAACATTTATTCGTTCAATTCTTCAGTTGAGTGACCGGCTCCATACGCATACCCAAGTGGAGTAAATGTGATTGGATTACCTTTTATAATAAGTATGTGGTGTCCGCAGCAGCAGTTAGTTTTTGGGCTAAAATTTTCTCGGTTTAATTAGCAAGTATCTATCTACATAATCTACAGTAATATCCCCTCGTGCACAGTTCCCAGAGTCTGGTGAAACACACGCCACGCCATTCTAAAAACAAACCCATCATCATACCTTTCCCTTGCACGGAAAACATTTATTTCCCCGTTGTTTCAATTTTCTAACTTGCATTAGTGAAGAAACCTCTCTATCACACGTTTTACTTTTTGTAACTGAATCTTCCAGCAACATAACAACATTACAATCATCGGTGGTATCAGTATCAGTATTAGTTTTAGCAGTGGTGTCGGTGCGGTGTGAGAGTGTCCTACTAGAGCCCTGTGAGGAATCCTCCAGAGATTCATTTTTCCGGTTGATTCAGTAGAAAAATTATTGGATTTCGCAATCGGATTCGCTACTTCCCTTCCGAACCGTTTTTGTGCATGAGGTAAATACAATTTTGTCATATTTCTTGCTGATTCTGCTGACGCGATCTTATATAATATCTATGGGAAATGGGACTGCTGGAAATGAAACAGTAGCGCTGATGCTCTCTGGTCTGGATGAAACTGAAATCAAATTATTTTTTTTCTGGATTCTTCGCTTTTGCCTTGCTTATCTATCGCAAAAACTCTTTTCTGCTTTATCCCTATCACTATCCTTAGCTGCTGCTGATTAGTCTCTGAGCTACCTTTCCTTATCTTTGGCTGCTGGAGTGATATGGAATATGGATGCATTGCATTGTTCATCGTGATGATCATGTATTCGGTCGAATTAACTTCCATTTCAGGTTGCTATATGTTTTAGTATAGTTGCCTACTTGAATATGCATGAACGATTATCATACCGTGATATGATATATGTCAGGCAATAAACTAATTTATTTTGTTTGATGATATCGTCCTCCATTCCGTTGCAAATGCCCAATAGAGTTGGCTCAGCAAACCGATGAGAATTTCTTGTTTGTTTGATACGGATAATGTCGAACGAACGAACGGATGCCGATATTATCTCAATTAATGTAAAGAATTCTAACAATCATAGTACTACTGTGATTTACTTCCACTAAAGTAACATTTCCTATGCACAAATAAATATCACCATAATAATTGTCATCATGATCATCCCAATCAAAATATATAGTGGTTAGTTAGTCGGTGACTGGTAGTAACTCGGTATCGCAGCGGTTTTTACAAACAAATGTTAGTAGCGGAAGGAACTATATTATAGTAGAAGGAATTGTATTAAAAATTATCATCATCCTCTCTTCCAATCCAATCATTGTCATAATCATCATCATCAACATCATTACCGCCAGAGACTTCATAAAGAAAACAGCAGCGCATCACATCACACAGAACAAAACAACACGAGCAGCAATAATAAGTAAGAAAAAGAAATGAGAAGTCCATTCTAGACAGCAATTCCATGTAAAAAATGCTCTACTTTAATTAAGCGCAAAAAAGGTGAGTGGAAATCCTTGTCGTTTTAATGCCTTTAACGTCTATTGTTATGATTATAGAACGCATTATTACATGTTACATGACAATGACGTTGCTGTATGCTGTTGCTCTAGTTGACATTCTATTTTCTTGTGTTTGTTACGTTACGAATCAATTCACTTATCATCCAACGAATCATCACATCACCCACTATTGCCAATTGCCAGCCTACACCTCCACTCAACTCCTATATCAAACGTAAAGTGAGAAATTGATTGCAGGAGTAAAGGAATAACAAGATTCCTTGATTGCCTCTGGTGCCTACACACATATTGGCAAAAATGAGAACAAAAAATGTGAATGTAACAAAACCATAATGAAAAGAAGAAGATGCTCTTCTCTTCTCCGCTACTTTATCTACCAAAGCGATGAAATGTGGTGATAGGAGTATGATCGTTTATAATGATGATAAGACGATGATAACTACGAAACGATACTTTTTTTAGATGTTTGAATTTGTAAAGGATTGTTTGTTGCCTTACTGGCTGCTGTTATTATTAACAGTTGTGTGCTTTATTGGTTTCTCCTTCTATGCACTTGCTCATCATCATGATGGCTTACTCATTTGCACGATTTGTTTCGTCTCCATTTCTCTGGTTTACTTTTTTTATACTACATCTTACATCACGTTTGTTTTTCTTAATAAAGAATGATTGTGTATGGTACAAATGTAGTCGCCTCTGGTGTGTTTATTTGTATACTTTTATAAATACCAGAAAGAAGCATTTTTCTCTTCTTTTGACATGCCTTACATACATGCATTCCTTTTATCTTCTCTTTTTTATACTTTTTAAAGTAAAACTGTAATAATCGTCATCATAATGCACATAAATGCATAAAAATACTTAAACAACAACGACAACAAGAAATGGCGAAGAGTTATTCTTAGATATTATCATTATCAACAACAACGCAACAGTAACAGAAACCAAGCAAAAAGCTAGTAAATGGTGGGGTGGACGGCAATTTTCATTTTAGAAAAATAAACAGTCTTCGTCTTACCATCTTCCATTCACTTATTTGCTCGTGTGTGTAAATGTAAAGTAAGTAAAAAGTTGACAAGTTTATTACTTACTCCCTTCCTTTGATACTTTTATTGTTGCAGTTGCAGATAACATGTAAGTTGTAAGCAGCTCATTATCAGGAGGATGATATACATAAAATGGAAAATAAAATGAACACATTGTACAATATGTGTGCTATCATGTACTAGTACCTAAGCCAATTATTACAATAAAAAGTTTACATCGCATTCTTATTTTTGTGATGCACTCATCACGTCGTCGTCACCAACATTTCTTTACATATTTCTTTGGTTGGATTACATGGGATCTTTATGAGAAGAAGAGTTTATAATAATATGTCATCGTCATCATCATCAACAACAGCACCACCAAGTCGGTCTTCTTCATCGTGTTTTGTCATGAGCAGAGGATGATTACCTGTGGTCATTTTCGTGGTTGAGGAGAGCAACAATAATGCAATCGAACGAAATTCTAATAAATTCGTGCAGTGCAGATTAAGCTTTTTTAACGCGTTTATTACATTATTGCTACATATTTGGAAAGGGAAAATGACGGGGAGGAGGAGAAGGGAGTAAAGCGAGAGTTGTTTAACTGACTGAGCTGAGCTCATTCTTAAAATGTCCTAAAGAAAATTAAGTGATGAGTTTAGATGAATAATAATAATAATAAGCAAGCGTCAAAAAATACAAAATATACTAAAACCTAGGTAAACGTGCTGCCCTTAATTTATTACAAAAAAAGTGAAAAATGATGTCCAAAAATATTTTGCAAGTAGGGTGTGGGATGGGATGGATGGATGTGCCTAATTTCTTGAAACAGCAAAGTACAGAAATAATGGAAAGTAGGTATTATTAAAGCAGGTTTTTGTTTTTCCACAAGTTGCTGTAGTGTAGCTGCTGCCGTTGTTTAATGTTATGTTTGTCTGCAGATAAAATGCATAGATATGTGTATAATCCATTCTGCTTAGGTAAGTATTACTTGCCAAAAGAGATCATCGTCATGAATATCTGTATAAAACCAGCAGAGAATTATTCACATCATCATTTTCTTCTTCATCAATATTGCTATCGCACATGTAAAGTTTAAAGTAAAGAAGGCGAAAAGGAGAAGAAGACGAGTCCACTGCACTGCCACTTGCAATAAAAAATCTTCTTTTTAGAGGTATATTATTGAATCGCATGTAGAACATTTCTCTCTCGCTCACACACACACATTTATTCGCATGCACTGCTCATCTTCTTTTTCTTATTCACGATTATACCTAAATACCTCTTAGGTTGTTAATGTACCTAGCAATTCAGCAGATAACCAGCCACCACTTTACTTACTACTTGTATACAATATAATAATAATCTATCTCATCATCATCATTATCATCGTCATCAACACAACATCATCCTCTATCGTATTGTATGTCCGTTCTAGTAATCTCAATGTAACGTACTTTGATGAGCAAAATACGAGGTTGAACTAGTAAAACTCACGCTTAAAAA
This sequence comes from Lepidocyrtus cf. sotoi NNG-2020, assembly GCA_027744475.1. Classification (NCBI taxonomy): domain Eukaryota; kingdom Metazoa; phylum Arthropoda; class Collembola; order Entomobryomorpha; family Entomobryidae; genus Lepidocyrtus; species Lepidocyrtus cf. sotoi NNG-2020. The sequence goes on along the minus strand of JAHZNJ010000733.1, from coordinate 8,506 downwards.
CACAAAACCAACTTAACTCTTTCGCTTGCTCGAAGCTGTGTTAAGTTAAACCAGGAGCACAGCTAAATTGTAATTCTTATTACTTTATACATTCTTCTATTTTCTTCTCCTTCGCATTTGTGTTTTTTCAAGAAAACCCAAGAACAACGAAACTCAAACTAAACTATGCGCATCAAAGCAAACGAACTACGGAAAAACAAAAAAGACAAAAAAAGTTTTTTTTGGGCTTTTGAGAAGAATTCTTGCGGTGGTGGCATGAAAGCATTTGGCTATATGACAAGTAAAGCGTAAGCTAAAATGCTTAATCGAACTTGTGATAAATATGCGCAGCAATGCAAGCAAAAAGGAGGAAAAGAAGTTCTTCTTTTCTTTGATAAAGAGAAAATTTAAGCCTTTCTTACCGTGTTAGTACGCATCGCATGCTTCATATTATATTAAACAGACAAGCAAGCCCGCAAAGGTAGACATATAGGCACTTGTTCTGTGGGATTTCGTGTGAGCTTTTCTTAAACAAGCCTTTCGTTTAGCTTTCGTTAAGAATGTTTTGCTCTTTGCTGCTGTTGTTGCGAGTTGCGTTACGACTTACGACTTGCGAGTCTTCTTCATTCTCTTCTCATTCTCTTCTTGCTTAAAATTTGTTGTTTTTTATTCACGAAAAAAGTAGTAAAAAACCTGATTCGTGTTTTTGTTGAAGCAGAAGGAATGAGGGAGGATGGAATGACGGAATATCTGAAAAACTACGAAAAATATTAACATGTGCACGTACGAACAACATTGAAGAAGACGTGGATAAAGCCTATGTGCAGATATGTATTAGCAGCAGAATTAAAAACAAAAATGAGACTTTCCTGCTGGCTTTAAATGTCTATTATGCATGTGCAAAAATTCACTATGGTCCTCCTTCCTAATTTAAACAAAAAAGCAGTGGCAACTTGCAAAGTTGCGATATTATGGCAATACTTACTATTATTTTTAATATTTCGCTGAAGTGAAGTGGTTCAAGTCCTCTTCTAAAATTGTAAAACTTTTTTAGCAAGTTAAGTGTCTATTCAACTTTAAGGCTTTTATCAAATAAATGAGGCTTAAAAACTGCGTTAATGCTTTATTGCTTTTTGCTAGAATCCTCCTCGAGCATATAGATCCATCTAAAATATATACACTCATTCTTCAATGCTGCCGTCGACGAAAAATTTGATTCTTATTTGGGTTGGTGTGGTTTTCTTTGTAGTAGGAAAAAGAACAAAACCTCTGAGCTGCGAAGATGCTTTTTCTTTGCTCACTCGCACATTTTTTTTTCTTTTTGTTGTTGATGAAAAATGTTTGCAAAGTAAAGAACAGAGAAGAGCAGACAAAAGTCAGTCAAGAAAATGTGCGAGCGAGTTTGAGTTGAGTTACTTTACTTGACTGAAGTAGTAATAGTAAAAAAAAGGAAGTGTATAAGTGATGAATAGGATATTTGCATTAGAAGACGGCGATTGAAAAATTATCTTCTTCGAGTGAAATGAGTGTAAAATGACTTCAATCATCATCATTTGAGTATTAACGCATGAATTGACACGGTCGAATGAGTGATGATATGAATAAAACGGAATTGAATTTGGAAAGAGCTTAAACAGACATGAAAAATAAATGACAGAAAGAAGAAGGAAAAAATGGAAACTGAATAAATGCTGAAATAGCAGAGATGAATTTATTGGATTCGGTTGAATGACTAAGAAAGGATTCTTCATTCTTTGATATTACCTATTTTGTATCAAATAGGCAGTTTCTAAGTATTGGATATAGCGTGGTTTCGTTAGACAAAATACTTATATTCATACATACTAATACATGTTCAGCAGCATAAGGTTTTATTCCTGACGGGCATATTTTCTAAACTATGCTTAATTTGATGTTGTTCATGATTCTGACTTACTTTTAGACAAAAAGAAAAATAAGTTTCAGTATTTCAGTTTTCGCTAATGAGATGGAATTCTCAAGAATTCAAGAATTTTGCCAAACAGAGGCAGACGGGAAGAAGAGATTTCCCAAGAAAAGGCGTTGTTATACTCCACTTAATTTTCTCTCTTGTAATACTTCTGTACTAAACTGTTTTATTTTATTTCACTTCCTCCTATTTTAATGAAAAATCTTAAAAATAGTTCAACTGGGAATAAAATGAATAAATGAGAATTTGGTAAAGAGTTGAGTGAAAAGATAAAGACGAATGAGCAGAAGGCAAGGAAGGCAAAGGCAAACCACACCACACATGCCATGCCACGCCACATCTGTCAAGCAGAAGCAGACACTAAACACAGAACAGCGGAGATTGAAGAAATGAAGAATATGTTACAGAAGAAAGTTAAAATGAGTAATCAGAATAGTACACAGAATGAGCTCGTATTTTTTTGAGCTGACTTCAATTTCTTCAAAAATTTCTTCTTTTCGACTGTTTTTCGTAAACGAGCTCGCTAACGTAATGGTAGTGTAGTGTCGTCGTATGATAGGAAACTGCCCGTATCAAGCTTTGTTTTGGATCATAATTTTTCACGGGTACTTTTACAAGCTAAATATTGATTACACTTTACTTTATCTTACATTTTTCACAATAAGACCGAATAGTCCAAGGTAGGTACATGATAAGCACTAAATTTTTATCGCTCCCACCTGGAAAATCTTTCTTCAAATTTACTTTTACTTCCTTCTTACTTTTCTCCAGCTCCATGATTAAAATGGAGCAACACATTTCATTATCATTAAAGCAACTCATGCGGAATCACACATTTGTCGAAATAGTAGCGATAGCACTCACTTCACTTTTCACTACATTGTCCGACAGCATAGCAGAAACTCGGCATTGTCAAATGGTTTCCAGTGTCCAGCTAGTTGCAATAACAGAACAATGCAATGGTAGGTTAAAAACAAAAGAACAGATATGATTATGATTACGATTATTATCATCATTATTAAGCTGTAGTATAGTAGAAAGAAACGTTAGCTTTTTAGCGCTTCCTTTCTAATGGTGGCCTGGCATGCGTGTTTGTGTGTTTCATACGAAACCGGCAGGTAATCATCACAACCATCCACATTTTACTCATTGCTCCTCGCTACCCTACTTTCTTTTTACGGCAGATTTTAATTTTGGATAAACCAAAACCAGCAGAATTTTTTTTGTTGCTTTCCACCTTTTCTCCAGTTGTACGTTACTTACTTGATGCTACAATAATGGATTAGAGTAGAAAGGGTCGGTCATCTAAGCAGTTTCTCTTTTTTTAAGAAAAGAAAATGAGCTTTCTTCAAAACAGCTTCAAAAACTGTAAACTTGAAATGTGTGTCCGTGTAGCAGAGAAACATTAATGTTTCCCTTAAGATTAGCTTAAAACAAATGACAGAAGAACAACAACAACACCAGTAATTTTTCAACTTTTCGGTAGCGCTTAAGAAAGTAGCACAATGAGAAAAATAATGATTTAAAACTTGTGTAAAAAATCTCAAAACAGAGCTTCAAGCTTTCTTTCTCTTCTTCTTCGTTTGCCTCATATCAAAGAAAAAAAAACGTATTCTGCTATACATTTGAAGGTAGGTAAGTCACGAAATTCCCAGAAACCCCAATGGTAAAATAACAGTCGAAATCATTATTGTGTCTCGATGATACGCGAGCAGCAATTTATGAAAACGAAATACATAAAATAACACTTCGATGCAATTTTTTGAATTACTAGTAGAAGCAAAAATACATCAATTTTATATAATAATAGTGAGCCAATTCATGACAGAAATTGTGAGTTTTATGATGTGCAAGGAAATTAAGTTGAATTAAAATGTTTTCCTAATTCTAAACCTAAATTGAAAACATGACAAAAATTAAGTACCTAGTCATATATTTAATTACGCGTGGAGTGCCTAGCTAGCTCTTTAGGTGAAAATAATGTATCTATACAATAAGTTTTCACAGACTGTCATGTCGACTCAGATTCCTTGATAATGATTTCATGAGACACAAGCCAAGTTTTTTTTTTGCTTTCGCTGCATTTTCCTTTTTTTATTTGTACGAGGAAACGGACGACATGGAATCAGACTTTTAATATTGAAACAGGAAGGGTAGCGCAAGAAGAGGGAAAGAAAAAAGGAATGTAAGATATGAAATGACATGATGCCCAATAATAGTTATTTTTCATGTACTCTTTTATTGTCACCGTTATAAAGTATGTACTATGTACCTATTGTGTAGGTAGAAACCATTCCAATCTGAGCCGATATGTTCTTGGCATGTGTCAAATGTTATGTTTAGTTCGGCTAGGCTAACGAAACATGCTATGATAGAGCACTTATAATGTTTTGCAGGATTTTCCTGTTATTTCAGAGCTTTTATAGAAATATTTATATAAAGAGAGAGGGGAAGGCATTAGGTCAATTTCCTGTCATGTCGCTTGTGTAGAAGGAAAGAAAACGTTGCAAATGTTTTATCAGATTCTTTTAGATTCTTGAAATTATTTCTTTATGTCTGGAGAAAGATAGTTTATCTTGACTTTCATCGATATTATCACATCGTTGACATTATCAAAGTTGTATCTTGCCTGTACTACTGTTACGTACGACTACCCTCTCGGTGAAGATAATGGACAGTGTCAAATTTTTAAAAGTGTTTGAAATGGGACTGGCTGTGGCTGAAGGCTGAAGTCTATATTTACATTGTACAAATAGCATTGCAAAAAACGTACATGCATTGTCTCTTCTGTCAAAAAACTAGCTCGTCTCCAACTCTGTAAATAAAAAAAATGGGAGTACATAAAGTAGGGAGACCATTGCATTGAATTCAATGAGAAAAGTGATCGATGCTAGAGCAAGACTAGAAAAAATACTCTGGGGGAATCTATCTGGTCTCGTCAAACGTCATCACCTGATTTGTTCCCGACGTAAACGACGACTACTTCTAGACATGTGTCCATGTGGTAAGCGAATGCTGTTATCTGTTAAAATTTGCTGCTGATACCAAATTCCAATGCGCTCGTGTACGTAGTACATACCTAGACTGGATGCCTAAAGTGACATCAGAATGGGAAACGATCAGATTAAAAGATTCGATATAAAAACCCCCCAAGCGAATACGTAAATACTTGACTAGAGGGGACGTTTGTGATATTCAATCTGCAATGACTCGCACAAGGATTTTCATCTCTTCCAGCCTTATCCTTGTAATTTGTAATTACAGTGATTGAACTGATTTTGTTAATTGGAGCAATTAGAATCACAGGAGTGAAGAAGTAACCTTCAATTTCCTTATAAAAAAAGTAAAAACTAACTCTAACCCTTGGATCTAATCAAGCTCGTGTAGGTATATTATGCAAATTGTAAAATGAGATGATTGCAAAGTTAAAACGAAAGGAAAGAGGAAAAATATTTTGTTGAGCTGAATTGCTTGCTGATGTGTTGATGATGACTGACACCTGAAATTTGCCTAAAAGAAAATGCTGGAAGTGATTAAGATTGTTATTAATGATTATTGCATGTTGGAGGCATGAAAGGGCCAAAATGTGCTCTATGAAATACAATACTAGGTTGACACGCAACAGTGAGTGACGTATGAGATTCTGTTTAAATTACATATACGGAGGGGGAAGGATGCAAATTCCATTTGTAATTTGTATAAAAATAAAAGTGTTAAATTTTGAGTGCTGTTGTGATACAAAAGGCTATATTTTTTCTCTTCAAAAACAAATTTCGTAGTGAGAAATTATCACACAAGTAATAAATAACTCACTCATTCATCAATTCATCAGGGTTGACAAAATCTCAAATCTGCAGCGCGGATCAATTGTTATTTTCTTAAGGGAAGCTCGCACTTGTTTGGAAAACGTTTTCACTAGCTTAAGAGTTTGAGTGAAGCAGACAATGTTTGCTAACTAAGAATAACTTCGTACAGCATAGATCACAATGATGAATGAATGAGAAGAGGTGGAGTAATTGTAATGCCAGAAGTTGGGGAGGTGAGAAAAAGGGAAATTTTTAGGTAGCTTTTCTATATTTGTACATGAATTTGCATATTATGTATTTTTAAAAGGATATTTTTTGCGCATTTGCTTTCGTTCATTCAAAGAATATCCAACCTTGCCAAGCTAGCAAATATTATGAATATTTTATCTCCTCGGGGGCCATGCCATGCCTAAGAGCAAAATTACATTTGCTTTAAGATAAAAATACCGCAGATCTAATCTAGTATCTGTTTTGTTGTTGTGTTTAATGGAGGTATCATTTTCTTTCACAATCATTTAAATAATAATATATTGTTTCGCTTAAATATTCGCGAAAAAGATCTCTTTCGCCTTCTTCTTTAAGTGCAAGTGTGAAAACCACAAACTATTATCAATGAAACGTTCAGTTCAGTGCTATTTTTGCTGCTGCTGCATCTACAGCGTGAGACATTAATGAATATTATTTTACATTTTTAATTGCAACCTGAATTCCTTAATGGATTCATTATAGACATCTGCTGCAATTAATTTTCCCATTTAATTAATATCAGCAGTAAAATTTAATAGATTTAATAGAGAATCAACGAATCAAGCATTTACGTAAAACAAGTAATTGACATTGACTACTCTATAATTAAATTTCAATGTCCTCTCTCTCCCACCTGCACGTACGATATTATGCACTCATCTTTTTTTTCTTCGCTGTATCTGGTTGGATGAATTTCTTTTATCCTTAATGCAAATGTTCAGATACCTAAATGAAAGCGAAACTATATTTATTAGTTCCCTGCTGCCAATTCACTAATAAGTGCATTGTCATCAACACAACAACACAATCACGCTAAACTTTGCATTGACATAAATCCATTTGATAAACACCGCATTTTGGTGAATTATTATTATAAACGAAATAAATATTTTTTTCGATGAAATCTTTCAATGAAAATAAACTATGCTATTGAGTTTCTAACCATAAAAAATGTTGTAGGTGGTGGTTGTGTCTGGTAACTGGCCCTCAACTCTTTAATGTTGAATCAAAGCTTGAAAAGTTATTGTAATGTAAATTAATTCTGGCAGCTCAGAAATTAAATAGATTTTTCCCAAATTTTATTAGCTGCGTATCATTTACAAATCCACACAATCACGACAATGAGCCCAAGCCCAACCATATCTACAAAGCTGGATATTGTGGCGGAATAAAATATTCTCGTAGTAATTACAATATAGGGAAAGGTTGGCTGGTAGGTCGGTCCCTGTCGATGGCGCATTATAAATATTTATCATTAATCAATAGAACAAAAATGATGACACCCTCTCCTCACATGCACTGTCGATTTTATGTGGATCTTTATAAATAAATATTTAATGATATTCCCAAACAATAATTAGAAAAGGTGTGCATAGCTTGATGTCCCCACATTGCGCATTGCCTGTCAAATAAAGACGGATGAGCTCAGGGTCACGTTATACGTTACGATATTCGTTGTAGTAAAAACGATGATAGGAGGGCACGCTAACTCCAAAAGTTGTTCGATTCTACACACGATACAGTAAGTACCATTCAATAATAGATAACTTCATTAAAATTATGTAATCCATACCCAAGACCGATCCAATCAGCGCTGCTGCTGCTTGAATAGACAGATAGCATTTAGGTTTGGCAGCAGCTTAGTTATGGTTACTTATACAACAAAATGTTTCTGTTTAAAAGTAGAAGTCGAAGTCGACGCATTTTTGGCTATAATGAAATCATGTCTTCTTATATTATATGAGTCATGAGGACAATAATGAGTTGTCGTGTACTTTGTATTTCGAGATGGAGTGAGTTGAGTGGAGTGCCCAATAATTTTCAATGATAAGAATGCAATTTGTTCTTTGTAGTTTTTAACAGTGGTAATGCCCAAACTATACAGATTACTTGTGATGGTGCGTACAATTGTCATTTTTCTATTTACCTGCCAGCACGAAATTATAGTAGTTTGCTAAATATTAGTTACTACTATTATAATATGCTTGCTTACTATTTTTGATGGCTCTCACTCTCCCTCTCACCAAAAAACACTTCTCCCCTTTTTTAAAGACAACTGTGAGTAGATCATCACAAGCAGAGTCCACTTGTGTTTGAATATAGGTAGTAATAGTTCATAACAATGTTTTGTCCAATTTTTAATAAAAGCTCTCTAGCTCTCTGTTGTCCATGCCCATTCGTAAATAATTTTTGTACCTTGTTCAACAGCAGGACAATAAAAATAATTTGCAGTAAAATCTTCACTTACCTAAATGCAAAATCATTTTTATTTTAAGAGAGAAAGACAAACTAAAATTGCTTGCTTGTTGAAATGACACTGTTTTCTTCTTTGAATGGCGAAGAATGAATTAATTCGCTATGATCATCACATCATTTGTTTTGTGGCTTCTGTCAATCAAAATTGCTAAGCTTAGCAAAAATATTCAGCATAGCAAATCAACTTCAGTTTTGAATTAAATTTAAATTTTATTTTTATTAATGTAAGTAAGTAGGTTTGTTTTGATACAGCAGAGTGGCTTTTGGAGTG
>JAHZNJ010000732.1:0-11193 GCA_027744475.1 Lepidocyrtus cf. sotoi NNG-2020 | reverse complement strand
TTTGCATGCTTTTTGTCTAAATTATATAGGCAAGGATGCTTGGGGCCATGAAAACTTCCAATTACCATGATTGGATAAGAAGAAATGTTGGGTTTTAAAGATTAACTATAGTATTTATTATTTTTATATTATATATCGTACAATAAACTCGCTTTGTTGTTAAATATGATGAAAATATTTACAGTATATGTACGGGTGTTGCATCGTCTCTGATGACTTTTTTATGACTTAATATGAATTTAATGCTGAAATACAGAGTTTAAATTAATATGACTGTTAACAATAAATAAATAAATAAATAATGACATCTTAACAAGAACTTTATATTTGACTAATTTTAATTTGTTTCATTTATTAGGGCGTCCAAAGAATATTGTGCATATACATACATAATTTATACATACTCGAATTCTTTCTTCTCCATCGTCATAAATTAATTATGCAAGCAGGCATCATATTTATATAATAATAATAATATGAGCTACGCTTTTGTCGACATTTAAATTCTAACACGTATTTTGTTACTTACTTGCTAAGTAGTAGTTACCTATTTAAATATTTGTATTTGTATAACAAATAAGAGCCGAGCTGTACTGTACGCATCCCAGCTAAGTCATTCATCATCATAAAATTTATAATTTAAAGCATTCGAATTAATTAAGTAATTCTTCTATAAACTACAGATTCACCGCTGCTGCTGCTCATAAAAAAATAACCGTGCGTGTGTAATTAAACACAAAAAATGAATCAAGATAAAGAACAGTTCAATAATAATATTTTAAAAAGCTAAAAAACATAAAACTTTTGTTTCTGTATTTTATGTTCCCTGAGTTTCAGTTTTGATTATAGCAGTTGGAGATTTGCTTGCCATTTCAGATCGTTTCCTGTGAATGTACATGTGCTTGTAGTAGACACCTTTCGAGCTAATACGCTTCGAGCAAATGGGACAAACCAAGACAGTACCTACATGATAAAATACAGAAAAAGATTAATTGTAAGTGTTTTCCAAAATTGCTATCAAGTTGCCCCCAAAAGTAAAAGTAAGTACGAGTAAAAAAAGTTAACAAATAACAACGCACCTTCCTCCAGATGAGTTCTCTTCATGTGCACCTTGAGACTAGTTTGCTTCACTTTCTTCCCACATTTTGGGCATGGTACAAGCACCACTTTCCTTGTAGAAGGTGATGACGTGGTGGAGCTGCAGCTGGTGTTGTGCGGATAACTTTTACTACTCGAAGCAGATTCTATTTTAATAGCATTACTTGTTGATGGATTTATAGCATGGGAGCTTCTGCTGCTGCTGCTGTTTGGAGCCACCATTTTACCACCATCTCCTCCAGTACTAGTGCCACCAGAAACGACGATCGCCGATGAAGACTTGGTCGCAGTGACTACCGCTGCCGCCGGATTAGCTACTACTTGGTTGCTGTGATGATGCACTTGTATAGATTTACCCTTCACAGAAGAAATATTACTTTTTATTGTAGGGATTCCTTTAAAGTTTCTCGAAGAAGTTTGAGGTGGGGGACTGGAAGGGGGTAAAGGAGGTGGAATCCTTTTTACTGCGTAGACCGTTGGTTGCTCGACGACTGTAGTAGTGGTGGTAAGTTTGTTTGTCTTGTTGGAGCCAGATGAAGATGATGAGGTCTGCGAATTGATACTGCTTACGGTACTGTTGCTATTACTGTTACTTCCATTCTGCAGAGGAGACTGCTCATAAGAAGATGTCGACGACGAAGTGTACGAATGAGAGACCACGACCGTTGCTGGTTCCGGTTCCGGCGGATGTGGATCATGAGAAGAAATATGTTGAATGTGGTGTGCGTGATGGTGAGAATGAGGATGAGTTTGAGAACTCATGGCAGTGTCATCTACAGTAATCACCTCTCTTGCGTGATGAGAATATGCTTGAGAAGTTGGAGATGATGTGCTGTATGATGGTAATCCCAGAATCTCCTCCCCACTCCCGCTAGGTACCTGATCAGGTGAAGAATGGTGACTGTTGCTTAGTTGCTGTGGCGGGTTTGGGGGAGGAGTTAACGAAGGATGAGCGTATACTGTGTATGAAGTGGTTCCACCCGTGCCGTGATTACTTGACGATGGTTCAAGCTGGATGAAAAGTTTAAAGCATTTTAGTTTAAAGTTTTAAACTTGAACTCATTGAAATGTTTTAGTTTTATTTTTAATCAATCATGAATATATAATTTTAAACTTACATGAACTTGACCATCCCCAACGACACCTTCAATAACCATCATGGAATGCTCTGATCGGCTACTTTCCCCAGTGATGCTTCGTGCGATGTACTGCTGCTCGCCTGACTTTATTATTGGGACCGATTGTTGCGGTCCATTTTGAAAGATGAGCACCGGTTGTGGTTGATAAATTACGCTTTCTGAGGAAAGCCTTGTAACGACCCCAACGCCACCTCCACCACCACTGGAGCCATTGTTTGAGGCAGAAGATGAGACAGCTCCTGCAGCTGAAGTAGGCTGAAAGCCTACAGCATTGCTTGAATATGAAACCGAGCCAGATGGTGTAGAAGATTGTGGAGCTACGTGCTTGATAGATCTTTGGATTGATCCTTGCCCTTGTCTAATCACTTGATGCTGATTACTGCTATCAAGACTTGAATGATGATTGCTTGGGCTCGTGTCCATTGGTGACGACGTNTTGGATTGATCCTTGCCCTTGTCTAATCACTTGATGCTGATTACTGCTATCAAGACTTGAGTGATGATTGCTCGGGCTCGTGTCCATTGGCGACGACGATGATAAAGATGCATGGACCGGAGTATGCGATGTTATCGTGGGAGGCTGCACTCCCAAAGTGATTGTAGTAGCTGACGATGATGATGATGGTTGAGATGGAGGAGGATTTGTACTTCCACTCGCACGGAAATGGCTTCCATGATGCACAGTTGTCTGAGGAGATGCAAGAATAGAGCTTCCGCCACTTGTCCCCACTTCATACATGCTTGCCTGCTGCTGTTGCTGAGGTGGTGGTGGCGGCTGCTGTTGATGTCCAGCGGTGTCTTCATGATAAGCCGCACTCCCATTTCCAGAATTGTATGTAAAGTTGGGAACATGATTTCTCATATTCTTCAAACCTGCAACTTGAAAGTGCTCGGCAGTTTTCAAAAATCTATCAGTTTCCTCAATTGGAATGAGAAGGTGACCTTGATAGATAAACCGGAGAATCAGTTCAAGGTCAGAGGAATTAGTTTCCTTCAGGATCACAACAGGATGGGAATGGCTAGTTCCCTGTTAATAAAAAATGGTAAAGTTTCATAAGAATTCCGAATAAACCTCTAGGTGTTTTGTGTTACTAAAAGTCTGTTTTTGTCTTACCCTGAACACATCTCTAAAGTACGTGCTCCACAGCGACAGCAGCACCTTATGTGCCCGGAACGACCTCCCTTCACAGAACAATGTCACGTCCGTGAGATCATCCTTTTGATATAAAGAAGCCAACTCAGACACCAAAAAGATGTTGAATTCTTCCCATTTAAGGGACACAAGGTTCCTTCCAAGACTGACAGAAGAGGAGCTCATCTTTCTTTTTCTTATTATGTGTGTGAATTATGCGTATTATACTTAATGTGAGATTGGTATTATACTGGCAGTAATAATATATAGCTCTCCGCTTTAATTAATGGATAAAACTATTATGAGTGGTCTCCTCTCCAAATTTTTGCTACTGTCAATCAGTAAAGCTGTACAGCAACAACAACATCAACAACAGCAGCAGCGACCGGTCCTGCAATTATATTTCCAACAAGTACAAAATTACTTTTTTACATACGGATATATAGGCAATCAATCTGTGAATGTTTGTTGATTTGTGTCTCTTCTGACTAGGTTGACATTTAAAACGCGCAAAAGTAAAGCAAGTAAGTAAGGAAAATTATTTCCTGTGTGCGGTGCAGTGTGGCATGGTGGAATTTGCTTTGTTAGTTTTAACTTAATTTTCTTACTTTTCTTTTCTTCTCTCTCTTGGAAAAAAGTGCGTGTCTGTAAATTAGCTGTTGTGGCGGTGGTGGTGGTGTAGTAGTACGTTCCTCATAAAAACAAAGCTAACTAACTATACACAAAATATTTTAATTACGCTAATAAGTAAGTATAAGTATATTATGCAGAGAAATTTGTACTTTTATTTGAGTTGTTGTAAGTTTTATAAGTATATGATGGTGATGAAGGAGAGAAGAATGATGATTGCAAGCAGAAACATAATATACCTGTGTGCCTGTGTGTAATTCAAATGTGCCAGCCAGAAAATAGCATAATATCACATCACATTTATAACATACACTCTTTTCTTTCTCGCATTGCATGCAAAACTCTTTCTCTTTTCCAGCCATGAACTCCAACCAGCCAACCAAACCACTGCCATACGATACGCATACCAAGTTTTTTCACTCTTTTGCGATATATTCTCCTCTCCTTCAACTCATTCTGTAGATACACATAGGTGGCCATCCATCCCATCTGATGAAGAGGAAGAATTTTCTTCGTGCATTTTATTTTATAAAGTAGAAAGTTACGAAAGGAAAAGGAAGGAAAACGACGAGAGAGAACAACGCTTTGAACAACAACATCGATGTTATAATGTAAAAATTCCATGCATATTAAAGGATTTTAGGTTTCGTGGCGAGAGGAGGCGCAACGTATAAGATTTTAGCGAAAATATGTGCTGTTTGTTTCTGATATGAAAATCTCATTCTCTCTTTTCTATGCAGCAGCAGCGTCAGTAATTTCAATGTCATGAAATAATAGCATAACAAAATTTTCATGCAATTACAGGAAATCTGTGAATGTATGAAAAATGAAAAAGCGGAAATGTTTGCAAATTGAGTGTACTTTTATGTTGACTTTAACCGCTGTAAATAAAAATATTTAAATACTGTACCTACCTGGTTAATGCTTTCACTTTCACAAAACCATACAAAGGCAAACATGAATTGGCGATAAAAATAAAAATAAGCTATTAGCGTTAAGCGTAGCAAAAACTTTACACCGCAATAAACATTTTCCAGTTTTCTCCATTATCAGTTTTTTCTTTTTATACCTTTGTCAAAAACAATTTTCTTTATATAATTTTCAAAGAAGGTATACAATCTAGTTTTAACTAATATTTGTTTAATTAATTATCAATATTATAACAGATAGATGGCAAAAAAGTACAAGTATGCCTCTGATGATTTACTAATAATAATCATTGAAAAATTTGCAGTTTACATACACGTTTGCATTGATCAATAATTTCGGGGTTGTCGAACACTTTGCCTGGACCGTCAATGAAGTTTTCCAGTACACACAAGAGATCTTTAACGATAATTAAAAAACATTCTCAAAGATTTAAAAGCATCGAAAATTCGCAAGGAAAGCGTAAAACAATTTATTTAATTTTTTAATTTTGTCACATTTTCTTAATTTGCATTTTACTTGGTTTCAAATTCATTACATTCGATTCAGTTATCTACAAAATTATTGTTTAATCTCAGCACATTTAACTGGTTATATTTATGTTTTAATTCTTCTTTTCAGTGTACCGACAAAATACATTATGACGTTGCAGAGAAAGCGATTCGGGAATCCCGAAATTTACGATCTTTAAAACTACATTCCATTATTACAATTAGTTTTGTAATACAAAAGACATTTTTAGAAAAACGATTTTTTACATACGCACAAAAATGTACTAAACGAGCAACTCTCTTTATGTACTATGATAAGTACTTACTTTATTACATCACTATCTACTTCGTTTAAATGAATAATGATAATGATGATGACGAATGAATCACCAAAACAAAACAAAAAATCCTTTAAACCTTTTAATAAGAACATCCATATATCCATTCACCTGGTATTATGCATTATTAGCTTATTTCGGCAAAGAATTGTCAGATAATAATAATAATAATAATAATTAATAATATACGTTTTATAATATAGTTTGTAATAATTTCAATTGTAAATCGTAGTTTTTGATATTTTCTTATAAAATAATAACCTTATTATCCTATCTCCTTAGCTTATAGCATATTAACGACAATATTATTCATTATCATCATCATTTTTTGTAGTAATCAATTAATTAATATTTTATGTAATAATATATTATTCTATAAATGTGCAATGCTTAAAAAGTAATAATATCCATTAATAGTAGTAACAAACAGCAATTTACATAATTACCTATTATATAATAATAATAATAATATCCGTATTAACTTATATTTAGATAGTACAAAGGAGAACAGTTGCAAAATTTTTCGTCATAATAATAATCTGTTTTTGCAAATATGTATAAATGCATGTTTTTTTGCTATACAAGCATTTTTGTCTGATTTGTTATAATATTTTATTTTTGATGATGGGTCAATCTTAATAAGAAAGGCTACTTTGCAGATCCAACGTGGTTTAAATGACTCGACTCTCGGAGAACAAATCTTTTTGGTTTAGTTTTTCGGTTACATTAAAGCTTGACGGTTTTTTTACTAAACATCAAATCATCTCGTCGATCAATATCAATTCCTTCTTTCTTGGAGGATATTGAAATGATGATGTGTAAAAATTTGAACGGTCTTTCCTGGCTCGCGCAAAGTGTTTTTTAAACATGGATTTTAAAACTCGTTATATACTAAGAATTTTAAAAAACATAATAAGTTTAGTATATATATCTTTGAGAATCGTTTAAAGTTACTTATATGATATATAAATTATGCATCATACAAATACATACGTACGTAGTAGCATTGATGAAGGTTTAAATATTGACAATGTAAATTTTGTTAAATCTTACATATCATTATTATTATAGTAATAATATAGAAGTACAAATGTACCTACTTTAGTTTGTTTTATATAATGCAAAAATCGCAACTTTTTATACCGTACGTACGTAAATACATATTCTATAACAAATATGTATTATTGAGGAGGGGTGTCAGAGAATAAACATGAAAAATGGAGTAGATTATTACCACTATTATATTACATAATAATAATATCTCTATAGTATAGTAATAATAATAATAATATAGTTTTCTTGCTGGGATTGTAGTAGTTGTGTAGTTTTGGTAGTGTTTTTGTAGTTGTTTTTGTTGGAGTAGTTGTTGGAGCAATATTTCAGAGCCTGTCTAATCTAAAAGTGTCTTCGGCTTGAGGATCAGGGAGGACAAGATTGGGATCTGCAAGCATTTGAAAGTCACCAGTGTCTATGGGCCCCAGTCCTTCTCGGAACGCCGCCGCCGCAGCTTCAGAAGTGAGAAAGTCTTCTAAAGGATCTGTACAATCTGAACCCAAAAATTCTGTTTATTTAGGAATAATACTACTGTTCAGGGGTATGAACGAAGGTTAATGTAAAACCCTCCGAGAGAAATTCAAGTTACCGGTAAAAATTATATCAGGGATGCTTGAAGGTGTCTGTGGCGTTTGGGGTTGATGATGAGAAGGTGATTGTTGTGTCGTTACACCGGCAGTTGCTCCAATTTGTTGCTGGCCACTATTGTAAAAGTAGACCGAATTGTTTACCATGCCGCCACCCTGCTGTAATTTCAAAAATTTAAAACATTTGAAAAAGTTAGCAGAGGTTTTCAACAGAAAATTATTATTGCTTGCATATTATTTCACTTCATATTAATTGTGACTTTGTGACATTGTTCAATTATTATTTAAATGTTGTCTCATTCTTCCATTTATGCACAGTATTAAGCATTTGTTAAAACAGAAATAGGGTATAAGGAAGCATTTTTATTGGTGGGAGAGTAAATGAAACTGAAAGGTACATAATAATCATAAAAAAATAATAAAAATAAAAATATATAATAACCTGCCAATGCCCATTATTACTAGGATTTCTTTGAGAGTTTCCATCCACCTAAAAAAGTAAATTATAATTTTACTAAAACAGAAAATAAAATGCATACAGTAATATAGGTATATACAAACTGAACTTAAGCTCATTTATATATAACGAAATAAATGGTTTTAGCAGTTGTAAGCCACTATAACAGGATGGTAGGATTTTTTATGCTTTTTATCTTTCTACAAGGTTATCATCATTCATACCATGGATATTTGCTCGAAGTGCTGCTGCAAGGCGGTTGCTTGCTGGCTAAGGTAAAAGGAATCCGCTGACTGAGGCTGATTCGATGGACTTGGTGGGGCTGAGAGTTGGCCATCATGCGGACTTGGGCTTCGGAACTAGTAAAACGCATACATAGCAAATGTTTAAATACACGCTTTTCTAATAAAATAAGAAAGAGACAGACGAGACTGAGACGCTGTCTGATTTCTGATTTGTCAAAAACATCAAAAATCAGAGAAGGCAATTACAATGGATAGAATTTAATTAGTCAACTGAGAATATACATAAAAAAATTAATAAAATGGTAAAACGTTGGTAAAACTAAAACTATAATAAAATAAAAATAAAATTAATGTAAAATAAAAACAAAAAAAAAGAAAATTACTGGAGAAGGCGAGTTCTGAGGACTGGGTCTCGGAGGACACCGATAGGCTGTCAACATCTACATGACATCATTATCATCATCATCATGATAACAACATGCAGTAGTAGTAAAGATCATCACAAGCCAAGAAGAGAAAACAACAAAAAGGGGAAATTATAATAAATTTATAATGAGCCGCGCGTTATTAATAAAAAAATATAAATACTTTTTTATTTTTATAATTAACCATGCATGCAACACGAATGTATTTAAAAAATTAAACTAGAAAAAAACTCTGAAAAGGTTATCAAAGGTTTTTTACTAATGTAGAAAATCTAATGAATGATTAGTGAAAGTTTTAAAAAGTTGATGTACATTTTCATTCGGAGTGAAGGTTTGTTGGAATGATGTGTTGACAGTGAGAGGATTGTCCAGCAGAGGATTAGGTGAATGTTGCTGCTGCTGTTGAGGAGATTGGTGAGGTTGTTGTTGGGGTGAATGTTGTTGGGCTTGTTGAGGGGAGTGTTGCTGCTGGTTCGTGTGATGTTGTGGATGATGAGATGGCAGAGGGGACCTAGGTGGCTGCTGCTGTTGTTGCTGCGGTTGTTGTTGTTTCTGATTCAGACCATGCACTACTTGGGATGGGGATTGTTGTTGTGGAACTACCTGCTGCTGTTGCTGCTGTGGCATCGTGCCAGTTACCGTTGGCTGCTGTTGGGAATGAGGAGAACAGCTCGTAGGAGAATGTGAGTATGTCATTGATAAGGGACTCTGTGGGGGGACAGAAATAATGAAATTAAAATCATTGCATCATCATGGAAAAGCAAATATGTGAAGTGATTAATTTTACTACCGTTGAGTATGGTGAGGTATTATTATGAGGATCCTCGATTTCCACAGGTTGTTGAATAGGTGTCTGGAATTGGAAATTGGTAAGATCAGGCAAAGAACCGGTAGAAACCGAAGGAGGAATTACTTCTAATAGCGAGCCATCCCCCACAGTGGTTGGTATCACTCCTGAACCGTCCTGCTTGAGTGAATGATGTTGAAGCTGGTGAACTCCCGTGGATGAGGATGTCAGAATATACCCATCCCTGGGGTCATTGGAATTATTCGAGGACTCTTCACTCGAATCTGGGACGACGGAAGGGATCATTAATGAGTTGATAGAGTTAATGGCTGAGTCGGAGTTAGCTCTCCTCCAGGCATTCTCCACGGGAGGCAACAGGTAATTTGAACCATATGAACCAACAATAGGAATTGTCGGTGAAGTCCCTCCAGTCACCGCAGCATTCAGCTGAGATAGACTGGGAGGTGAGGCGTAAGGGGCATGATCAGCTCGCACCTTCTGCCCCCCTCGGATGGGACCAAGTTTATTCTGGGAAGCTCTGGGGGACGTTGATAGTTGAACAAATTGGCGTGTTGGGGTCTATACAAATTGAAAAGTTATAAAAACATCAGTTAAAACATTGCAGAATATTTCATCACTTTAACAGTAATTTCATGAAACAGAATTTTGAGATTTTTGGTATTTTTATTTTTCTGCAAAAGATCTTGACCCGGATGCATTTGATTACATTTTGTTTTTACAATTTAATTGCAATAATGATCGCAGTAAATAAAAAATGTCAACGTCATTATTCTTGGAAAATCATAAACAAGCTCTTTATTTACATGTACACCCTTACACCGCATGAAACTAAGACTGATAAAACCAGAAGAAGAAAAAAAAGGAAGAAAACAAGCTACAAGCTTCGTCATCAAAATTTCTTTTGCAGCTTCTCAGAAGAGCCGCATCAGGTCTAATTTGCAATTGATGAAAAAGAAAAGAAAAACAAAATCATCCAGCTATTGCATTGCTTTACATTGCACTATCCACGTGCACTGTGCTCACAAACGTGTTTCATTTTTAGCTCACTCGCTTGCTTACTTACTCATTCAGTTTGCAATCAGATTATGCAATCTGTCAAAGCTAAAACAAAAATTGACGTCATTGCATATTGGACTGGATGGAGTTTGGAAAAGTGTTGACTCGCATTTTTTCAAGATGCTGTAGCAGCAACGCAACGCTACTACAACAACAGTACAAAAGTACCAAGTACCGAACGATATATACGTGATTCGCTCGCTTTTAATCATTATCGTTATCTTTGCAACAAATCTACATTGTACTACTTACGTTAGGGAGCAGAGCTCTTTTCTTTTGACAAAAAAGTGACAACTTTTCGAGAGATTCTGAACTGAAGCACTTAACCGGTCTGGCAACAATACACTAGTTAGACAGACGCATCGCTTTTTCCACCATCGTCATCTTTTGCATCAAACTAAACCAATTCCATAATTAATCATTCTTTACGAGTGCGTTGATGGGAAAAGCAATTGACACTTACTTAAAGCATTTTCTATTTTTAAACTGCTAACGTAAGTAGCATTTAACATTTCCTTTTCAAATATATTTTTGAGGAAGAATTTTGCATATTAAATTATGACTCTTTGTTTGTTTCCTTTTTCTGTTATTATTGTATCAAATCATTAATAACTAACAACAACGTCAGTACAGCAGCAGCAGCGTCTGTCAGCGTCACTGCGCTCATCAATTGACCAGTCTGTTCTCCAGTCCGACCGGTTCAAATTCGCATACTTTGTGCGATACGCAATGTTTTTAAATATTATGTGTGTAAGTTAATACAGATATGATTTATTAACATTCATTGCCATTCTAGCTCAACTACGT
>JAHZNJ010000731.1:0-19492 GCA_027744475.1 Lepidocyrtus cf. sotoi NNG-2020 | reverse complement strand
TCGGTTAGCCAATGGCAGAGCAGCTACGCAGCCCAGCATTCGACTTTTCATAAGCAGGGGACGAACAGTCACTCTGGTTAACAGGAGTTCTGGTCACTGACATGAACATTTATGTTTCTTATCTAATTTTATTTTATTTCATATTTTTAGCGATTTATGCAATTCCAACGAACGAGCATCATTACGAGTTTGTCAGTGACGTAAGATTATGTACGGATGATGACTTAACAAAGATTGAATCAGACTCCTCCTTGTCTCAATATGAAGATGAGGACAACGAAGATATTGAACACAAGAAAGGATCATGCAGCTTTTCAAAACGTGATGAAAACGATGATGTCTACAAAGAAATGAAACTACTTTATGGAGATATGGGGTCAGAGAGAATTCGTCGCATGGAAGAAGCCATTGAAAAAAATTACTTCAATGAACTTTGAGCGTAAAATTGCTCGTATTGTAAATGTAATTAAGTATAATCATTATTAGTTAAGAAATAAATGCTTGATCTGTTGTGTAATACTGTTCCTTTTTACGTTAAAGTATTTTTTCCTTTCCCACCATAATATTGCCTTTTTATGTTTCCTTCTTGAAAAAATTGCTAGGTAAAGGTGTGAATACCTTCGACTTTTCTACGTTTCTTGACAGAATGACATGACATTAGCTTTAAGTGAGTTACATCGCGTCTTGCTGTTGTTGTATGGACTTGTCCACAAGAAGCTTTCTGAATTCTAGTTTAGTAAATAGAGAGTCCTTTGAATTCCTTTTCAGGAGAAAGCCCAAACAATGGTCAAACATTTGCCTTTCCAATTTCCGTTAAACATCTTTGAATGTTCTCATGATTATGTATACCACCTCTTGAAAAGTAAAGTGAGGCTCATTCAGAAGTCCTGTGAAGAAATAAATGTTAAACACATTTTTTCTTTAGAAAAAGCCTTTCGCCATTTTCGCTATGCTTCCACACTACATCTTCAACGAAACAACAAGGAAGAATTAAATGAGCTCTCGGGAAATGGACTTGGCTTTTCCACAGCTCTCTTTTCCCTAAATGACATGTTCTTTACACTGAAAATGTCACATCGTAAAGGACAAACTGATGGTGAGAAATGGAGCAGGTGAGCGCCTTCTCGACTCTTCTTTATGATAGTGGCCAACAGCAAGGAAACAGTTGGATGTCATTGTAACTAACTAATTTGTCCTTTCTACCAGTCTATACTGCAAATTTCTTGAGGCAAAACATTTCTCTCGGCTCGAATAGGTATATTCTGTCGTTTTTGCTAGAGTTTTTGAAGTAGTTTTATTAAGGAAAAGGATTCACTATTTTTAAGCCATTTGTTTGCAAACAATAATACAATAAATCTAAAATGGAAATAATTTAAAATTATATGAAGCCATTTCTATCATCTTTGTTAAGAAAATCTATCACGGGCATGAAAAGGAATAATTTCAGATTGGTGTTCTTTTGAACCATTTTGTTCCTTCATTCTAAATAAAAATAGGATTCAGTTTTCACCTTTCAGACCAGCTCCGCATACTTTTTGTGAAGTGTTTTATTATTATTAAGCGATGTGATAATAAAAGGAAATAGAAACTGTTTTTAAAAAATGCACCTTTTATTCATCATCTTCGTGCGACACCTCCCCATTTCTAATTAAGTATTTTCTGGTTGTTTGTAGCATTGTTTCGACATAATTATGTATCGGCATCCCGAATCGACCGACCTCCTTTCCCTTCTTACTATTTCCAAAAGTTGAGCACGTCTTTATACTAATCCCCTTTTCATAATCTTTCTGTCACTAATTTTAACTAAGTTTTAACAAAATTGGAGTAAATCTTTAAAAAATTATTTTATTTCAAACGACGTTGTTGAAAATTCCAGAAAATTCTAGAAAATTCCGGAAAATTCTAGAACATTTCGGAAAATTCTAGAAAATTCCGGAAAATTCTAGAAAATTCCGGAAAATTCTAGAAAATTCCGGAAAATTCTAGAAAATTCTAGAAAATTCCGGAAAATTCTAGAAAATTCTGAAGGAAAATTCTAGAAAATTCTGGAAAATTCTAGAAAATTGTGGAAAATTCTAGAAAATTCTGGAAAATTCTGGAAAATTCCGGAAAATTCTAGAAAATTCCGGAAAATTCTGGAAAATTCTAATGAATTCAGCCAAGGTAAGCGTATTCTCACTCTCCGATAACTAATTTAGTCATTTTCTGTTTTTTTATAAATTACAATTACCGCATCTAAAAAATGTACCTTATTTTAATTCATCATCTTCGTGCCAAGTCCATTTGCAGTTGATGTAGTTTTTTTAAGTTGTTTGTAGCATTTCGACATATCGGCATCCCGACTCGACCTCCTTTCCCTTTTTACTATTTCCAAAAGTTGAGCATGTACAGCCAATCCCCTTTTCATAATCTTTCTTTCACTGGGCTGCTGTTTCCGCAGAACAATTCTTCTGATGATAGGATGGCATGATGATGATCTTTCAGCTCATCATCATGAAAAAATAATATTACTACGATCTAACATGGCATTAATACAGCTAATCCCTTTATGGCCGAACGAGCACGAAATCGACGAGCCCGATTTTCCCTTTCCACTTTTTCCAGCCAGTTTAAGTTTGCATCAGTGAAGAAAATGAATGTTGATCGTGGTGGTGGTGGTGGTGATAGTGATGGTAAAACGGTGATGGTGAGGTGATCATAGCTGAAGGTGGTCTCTCCAGTCCAGAAAGTGAAATCAATCCAGCTGGCAAAATTCTCATGACCAGGAGGAGAGAATTATGTATCAGCCCAGAGAGAAGAGGCTTGCTTACCCCCTATATAAATATCGAAAGAGGAAGAAGAAAATCATTTTGGATGGATCCCCATCTCCAGCCAAAATCGTATTGCCAAGGCTGCTGCCGCTGGATCAAACCCGGAGAAAATAAGAGAGACCACCACCACCACTTATTATGAAATGCAAAGTGAAATGTTTATATGTATTTGTATACTACTGAAAGTAAACAGGATGCGGATGTAGGAGAAGAAGAGGAGATCACGGCATGAATTCATTGAATCAAGTAGAATAAGTAGTTCCTCTGAAGTGAAGCTTTAATAGAATTTAACCGCCGTTGCTAATGCTAGCTAAGCGAAGAAAGGGAGAGAGAGAAAGATATAGAAAAGATGATCAAATACTTTTCATCCTTACATGATATTATTATACAATGGGGATAGACAGGAAAAGTAAAGAAAGAAAGCAAAAGAGGATACCAACATCATGTCTGATGATGTTTGATGCGATGATGTTACTTGGTGTGTTGGCTAATTCCCCATTTTGCTTCTTGCCTCATCGCCTTTCACTAGAATTTAGATGAATTGAAAGTGTAAAGCTGGTTTTTAAACCAAGTGAAGCTAGGTATGTATGAAAGCAAAAGTAGATAACAGAGAGAAGGCAAAAACGAATGAGGACTTCCCAAAAAAATTAATTTATTCTTCTGGAGTAAATGAATATATGTCGAAATGTGTTTCACTTCTCATCATCACGCCTTGTATGAAAGAATGAATGTGCCTGTGCATGCAAGCAGTGAGTGAGTGAAGGGAAGTGAATGCAGGTCATAATTTGAAAATCAGTCAGAGGGATCAGCGGTGGTGGTGGTAGTGGTAGGAAAAAAAATGTTGGGGAAGAGATGATGGGAAAACTAAAGAGCAAAAGAGCAGTAAGTAATAAGCTAGCAGGGGAATAAAATGCTTACATGTATGTGTGTGGATGGACTGGAAGGAAATGAACTGCCGAGAGAGAGCCACTTGGGCAAAATGTGAAAAAGCTGATGAGCCTGCGATGATGACGATGATGATCATGAGAACATCATCCTTGTCTTTGTGAAAGAGTGATCTTTCCTTGAGTGAGTGAAGGGAAGTGAATGCAGGTCATAATTTGAAAATCAGTCAGAGGGATCAGCGGTGGTGGTGGTAGTGGTAGAAAAAAAAATGCTGGGGAAGAGATGATGGGAAAACTAAAGAGCAAAAGAGCAGTAAGTAATAAGCTAGGAGGGGAATAAAATGCTTACATGTATGTGTGTGGATGGACTGGAAGGAAATGAACAAGCGAGAGAGAGCCACTTGGGCAAAATGTGAAAAAGCTGATGAGCCTGCGATGATGACGATGATGATCATGAGAACATCATCCTTGTCTTTGTGAAAGAGTGATCTTTCCACTGACAATGATGATGAATAAAAAGGGATTTTTGAAGAAAACACTTTTTGGGCTTTTCAACTCTCTCCTTTCCTTTCTCCGTCTTTCCTGTTCCCTTATTGAATTAAAATTAAAAAATAATATTCACCGAATGGGTTCTGAATTTGGGAGGATTTGAGTTTTTTTGAATTAGCATTTATAACCAAAAACTTGTTTTATGCAGTGACATGAAAGTGACATATCCTCGTATTCACTTTTCCAAGTAACTTTTGCATTAATAGTAAAAAAAAAGGTTTTGTTTTTGCTCTTTTTTCTTCCGTGAACGGAAATTATTTTGGTATTCGCAAGTTACCCCAGAATATACTATTCTTCTTTTTGGTGATGATAATGATGATGATGAGTTTTGATTGATGTAATCCGATTTATGTGCAACTCAAACCGAGCGAAAGTCCTTTTCTTTTCTTTTTCTTGAATTTTCTTGAAATACAAATAGTTTCATTTTCTTCTTTCCTTTCATTCATTTATTCACTCACTCCGCTAATTTCTTTTTCCTCCACAGATTTCCCACGCAAATTAAGCGGAGAGAAGGAGAAAAGATGGGATTTACTTTTTTGCTTAATGGTTTTTCAAGAAAGTGAGTGAGATAAAGTTCTTCTAAGCATAAGCGCTGTGTTGAGTACTGTATTGTAATTGCTTAAAAACATTAAAACCACAGCTTTCTTTGGCTGTAATGGATCTTTCCATAAAAGAAACTAATTATTATAAAAATCTTCTTTCTATTCAAGTGGACTTTTCATTTATATAACTAAAAATACTACAAGTAAGATATGGGTAGGCAGTTTTCATTTTCTTTTGTCTTTCCCTGTTTTGCCAAACAATACAAAAGTAAAGATAAATTGAAAGGGAGCTACACCATTGTACACATTTATTTTCCAAGGAAAGTTTATGCCCACAACGTTTTCTTTTCTTCACACCTTCAAACACAAACAGACATACTTTTTTTATATGAAAGTGGAAGAAGTAATTTGTCAAAAGATCAAATAAAAACAAGAGCACTTTACAGTGTGAACTTCCATTTTATTTCCTCCGCATAAAAAAGGCATGCTTCATAAAGTGGGAGACTTATTGCTCCTCATGTAATAAAGTCTGTGTTAGTGAAGAAGGAAAAAGTAGCCACCACGTCCGGAGAAACTTTTTTTATTATGATCTTTCTCCCTATGCTCTTAGAAAAAGATAAAAAGTAAAGTTTCCAGCCATATAAAACTGCCTTATTCCGTCATAATAATGATGACCAGCAGCACAGCAGTACGAACAATGACCAATGGCCATTTTCTCCTTTCTTTTTTATCCCCATTGTTCCTTTTATTTTATGGAGTGTGAACAATAATGAAAACACTTGTGTGTTTGTGTGTAGACTGTGTGGAGTTTTTAGTGCGGAAGCTCAACTCAAAGGAATAAAATGGTGGTGGTGTTTGGTGAGCAGAAGTGGTGATCCCTTTTATATTCCTCCATGTCTTTTTTTTTCTTCATGGAAGTTTATTAAAGCGTATTAGTTATATACTTTTTTTATATACGAATAGAATGGGAGAAGATGTCGACAAAAGTTTACTTTTGCTTTATTGCTCTTTCCACTTGTCCACTTTTTCTTGTTACAACTTCCAAAAACTACCAAACCATCCTTTTTGTATAGCCTCATAACATTGTGATGATGATGTTTTTACTAAAAAAACTGTTCAAACAACAGCAAAAAACTATTTTGATGTCTTTTCCTTCTTTCCAGCTCTCGCTTTTCTCTCCTTCAGAGAAGAATTCTTTGTTAAAAAATATCTGATGTAGAGAATGTGGTGGTGATGTGAGGTAATACTTGTTGTTTTTCTTGTGTTGTTGTGTTATCTTCAGAGAAGAATTCTTTGTTAAAAAATATCTGATGTAGAGAATGTGGTGGTGATGTGAGGTAATACTTGTTGTTTTTCTTGTGTTGTTGTGTAACGTAAGTGAAGTGGAGTAGAACGAAACGAGATGGACAAAAATGGGAATCAAGAATTGAGATCTTCTAGAAAGAAGGAGAGAGATCTAGCTTTACAATAACATTACATCATCAAAATGTCTACGAATTGCATTGATCTCTCTCTCTCTCTCTCTCTCTTTTAACCAACGTGGCATTTAGCACAAGTACAGCCCTCAATAATAACAAAAAAACTAAAAAAAGAAAGGAAGAAAAAAGTCTGAAGAACGCAATGATAGTGTTGATACTAGTGATAGTGGATGGCTGGTGGTCCGTTTTCAGGGAGGGATTAACTATGTTCTCCGCTTCTGTTGGATTTAGCACGTATTGGGCTTGATGATATAAGAAGGAAACAATAAGTCTGAAAGGAAATGGAGTGGACTTTAGTTGGAGAAGGGCTTTACACACCATTCCGTTCTCTTTCTCTCTTTCTTCCTCTCTCACCTCGACAAATCTCTCACTTGTGGAAAAGAAAAAAGTAGAAGTAGTACAATACGTGGACGTTGAGCAATGTAATGTGGCAATAATAATGGCTTTTTATGGGCTTTTCTCTTCAGAGGAAAAGAAAGTATTGTAGATGGCTATACGGCTTCTCTATCTTGTCAGAGAGAGAGAGAGAGGATAACATTGTGTATTTTGCGTGAGAGAGAAGATGTCTTACAATGAAGCATTTTTGTGTGCGCGGTCGAAAAAATGAAGATTGTAAACGTGTCATAATCCCAGAAAGAAAAAAGTTCAGAATGAAATTCAGCATAGCTTCTGTCCTCTTGGCAGACTTTACTTGAAATTGAATTGAAATGAATTTATTTGAATTGAAATGTAAACTAATATTATTTTATTATTAATCCTTTACGTAAGCACTTTACAATTTTGTTGATTTTGAGTGCCATCAAACAATCGCCATTATCAAGCCACCAAATTAAATAGAGAATCTCACGTTACCCCACTTTACAGCTTTCTCTCAAGAGTTTATGAAAATGGCTTCATTAAATCATTCACCCACTCAATTTAACCCTTAACCAATTTTGAGAAGAATGTATCATTTTAATGCAGAAATAAATCAAAGATGACAACAACAGGGAACTTTAAGAAGGAAAGTGCTCTTTCAACTCTGAAGGAAACAAATATTTTTACCTCTCAATTTCAATTTTCTTTGCTGCCACTGGTGCTGTTAAATTGTGCGGTGGTGAGGAGAGGCTAGGTGACGTATTGCTTTCTTTGCTAATACTTATTTTTCCTTGAAAGACATATTCATTCTCCTTCAACAAGAAGAACGATACAAGAAAAAGTAGAAAAAGAAAAGAAAGCCTCGCCTTGCCATGATTTGATTGTTCTTCCTTCGCCACCATCATATTTACATAGAGGTTGTTTTGAAAGCAAACAAATCACTTAATTTTTCCGCAGTGCGTTTAGTTACGCTACGCCACTATCTGTACAGTACGCGTCTATGTTTATTTCTCATACAAGCTATTAGTTCGCTCTAAACAAGTGTATTTATGAAAGGGATGATAATGATATAAAGCGGAGGTACGTGGATGAGGTAAAATGCTGGTGGCTAAAAGCAAACATAATTCATATTCTTTCTGTCTTTCTCTCTCTCTCTCTTTCTCTCTGTTTCCTTTCTCTTCACATTAAAAATAGCATTTTCGTCGGTGATGTCAGTATTGCATCATTGTCATTTTATGAAAAATAGAGTCATCACCTTCTGCCAGGGAAAAGGAGAAGAATAAAGAACTTCTTCATTCTACCGTACTTACTTACTTCTTTTCAGTTCAACTCGATTCAACTCAACTCAGTTCTTCTCTGGCGCTTGGAAATTCTGAGAGAAAGTTTCTTCTTTTAAGGTTTTAACAATGAATTTCAGTGAAAAGTCCTTTATCATAATCACTACCTCCACCATCCATTTCTTTATTCTTCTTTTCCGTTTTCTTCACATTTACTATTTTCAGCGTACCATCTACAACCACAAGGAAATGAATTTGTTTCCCTGAAGCACTTTTTCTTATTTTTCCATTATGCAAACTCAATTTATACTTTCTCACCACCACTTAATAAATTGTCTGTTTTCTTCTTTGGGAGTCGATCCCAGATTTATTATATAATTTCTACTCATTTTAACAGTAAAAGCAATAAATTAGGTAAAATTTTCCTCCAACAGCTCCCAGTCAGGGATTTCTGCTTTTTCTTTTAAAAATTAAATAATTTGCTTAAGAACAAAACTTCTTACAACAAAATCCACTTTTTAAAGCCTAAATGTTTTTGTTCAAAAATAATTTTTCAAATAATTTTTGAAACATAAATTTTAAAAATAGTTAAAGTTTAAACTATTGAAGCAAAGAATTCCGATCTTTCTGATTTCCAATATTCATTTATTTAATTCATTCAAGAAGTCCAGCTGAAAAAACCCTTTTTCCAAAAGGTTACAAAGAAAAATTAAAAGCATTTGCTTCGAATGTAAAATGGCTATCATCATACTTGTTTTATTTTCACTATTGCTGTATGTAACCTAAATGAAACAGCATCATTCACATCATTTATTTCATACAACGTGAACGTGACTCGTTTTTGCCTTCAAATTTTTTTTTGAAAGAAGAAAGGATTGTATTGTATGATTCGACTCATCTCATCACATCCCACGTCAGTCAATTTCTATCTATCTATCTATCTATCCGTCGCCGTTGCCGCCGTCCCATTTTCATTCGTCAAAGGAGACTTTCTTCTCTGCTTCGCTCCAGCCCCAGCAGAGTCGAGTCGATTTTTTTCTTTTCTTATTTGTTCATCGTTCATCTATTATGAAAAATGTATCTGGAAGAAAGTCTTTTATGAAGCAAGAACTAGAAGCAATAGGATTGTTTCTTCATCGTCTTCTTTTTTCTTCCTTTTTTATTTTATTCCCATCCGGGTAATTTCTTTTGTGAAAGACAGACAATTTTTCCACTGAATTTGACCGAAAAACTTCCACTTTGTTACTTTCCTACTTTTTTCCCTTTTGGCGTGAGTTTGCAGCGAAGAAGCGAAGAAAAAAAGAAAGTTTTTCTCTCTTAAGAGAAAACAGAGAGAGAAAAAAAGTTCAATCATATTTCTACAAGTTTTTTCTTACCTGAACTTTCTTTCTATAGAATTCAGTAGTTCCTTTCCCTAAGTACTTTCACCTTTTATAATACAAATTCTTACATTAGAATGAATAGCCAAATGGCAGAAAAGTAGAAGTTGCGTTGCGATGATTATAATGTATGTATTTCCTATTTTACTGGAATCATCAAAGTCTTTCTTTCTTTTTCTATTTGTTCTGCACGAGTTGAGTAAGTCCTTATTTTTCGTTTAAATGATCATGCTGGTTTTCCCCTTTGCTGTAGCTGCAGCTATGCTCATTTTTCTGCTTTCTTCAGGAAAAAACTCTCCAAAAATATATATGAAGAGATAAGAGGAAGAATCATTCATTCTTTCCTAAGGAGAAAACACGATGTTGATGCTGATGATGAAAATGAGAGATGTAAAAAGAAGAAAAAAAGTTTTCCAGCCTTTTTTACTTCTTGTCTCTCGCTCGGTGATGTTGATGAGGAGAAATGGAAAGGCTTTTCTACCTTCAGGCTTCTTCCCTTTTCTTCGTTCTTAAAAGATGGAAAATGAAAAATCGGAAAGGAAAGAAAAGTTTTTTTTTCCTTTTGTAGAGTCGAGTCTTTTAATTTCATTTCACTTTCCTACTTTTTTCCTTTTTCTTTCTACGATTTTTTTCTTTTTTGGAGTGAATGAGTGAGTTGAGTGGGTTGAATAATGAAGGGAATGAAAAGGGAATGAAAAGTTCAACTTCAACAAGAAAAGTATTTTTTTCGGAAGGAGATGAAAGAAAAAAAGTTTATTTTATTGTTTAACTACTTAAAGAAGCTTTAATTACAGAGATTTTTTCCAGTTAATTAATTTAATTTGTATAAATTCCTTAATTGATTAGGGATTAATTAGTAAATTAATTATAAATAGTATAATTAAAATCACGCACTACTGAATTTCTTTGGTTTTAATTTATTTGAAGATTTCTTTTACTAAAAAGGAGAACGTGTATCGTGTCATGTCGGTTAATTTACTTAAGAATAGTCCAGTTGTTTCTAATAAAGATTAGATTATTTTTATAAACTCAAAACCTAAAAACGATGTGTCTTGTAAGTTAAAGTGTAAAGTTATAATTACACTTTAATTACTTTATTTACCTGGCTTGAGGAGAATGATTGCCTTCATGCAGCCACACTCGCTTGGATCTGGAGAAAGTTGTCGGAATCTTCCCATGATATCCTGAATGATGTTAATGTCTTGACGGACCAGCTCATCTTTGGAGAATCGCTCCGGGCATTTTGCGGTAGAAAGCAAGGATGGTAAATCCAAAAATGCTGACCATTGTGCGAGGTGCAAAAGGAAAAGTTCCTTCCAAGACTCACTCAACAGTAGAAGCTTTAAAAAATTGTGTACAATCGTAGTTTTATCACATTGCCCCATATCTTGTAAGATAAATAATAATATATTATGCAAAATGTATGCCTACCTGATCACGTTTTGAAAGTGTTTGAAATGGCTCAAGCCCCTTCACCCAGCGAACAGCCATGAAGAGAAGTCGAGCGGAAGTTTCTTGAACAGCTTCCCATGTAGGATTCCAAGAAATCAGAGTAGTAACAGAAGACGCAGCAGCGGGAGATGACGGATACGTCAAACGGGGAGTAGAATTGGATCCATTCCCTCCACCACCACCACCACCTCCATTACTTCCCCCTGAAGCATTCGAATCAGAAGATCTTGGTCCGCAAACCTACTTCCTGGTATTGTTCTGCGGCTCTGAGTGTCTGCAAAAGTTTAGTTGATGGATGAACTAGAAGTGCTGCTGAGTTTTGGAAAGCTGGTATGATAGAAGCACCAGTTGAAGGAGACCCCTCCAGAATATTAACTGTCCCCGGATGTCCCACTGCAACGGCTGCAGCTGCTGCGTGCTGGGCAAAGAGATGTTGCGCAGTAGCATGTAAACTAGACAGATGATGAGCAGCCATAGATGCAGCAGATGGGAGAAGACTTATCATTCCCGGAGGACCATGTCCTACAAGGTCATTTGATCTAGCACTACTGGAAATGGATGTTGATGAGGAGGAAGGTGATGATCCACTCGAATTCACACCAGTTAACGCTGCCGCTGCGGCAGCAGCCGCTGCAGCACGTATTGAAGAAAATTGGAGACCAGCCGCAGCTGCGACTGCCGCAGCCGGACTCAGAGCAACACTTGATGATGAAGAGGAGGATGAGGAAGATGAATGAACCGGAAGCGGATGACACCGCAATGTGGGATGAGGGGTGATGATGAGGATGATGTGGTATTGTTGGAGGAGGATGAGCGTGTAATGGTGGAGGGGGTAGTGCTGGAGGTGCTGGAGGGGGTAAAGGTCCTACTGATTGTGAAGGTGGAACAAGTGAGGGAGGTTGCGAAGGATGATGAAGTGCTGCTGCTGCTGCGTGATGGTGATGCGGATGCAAAGAAAGATGATGGTGATGTTGAGGAGGAGGATTTGAGTGATGATGATGGTGAGGGTGATGATTTCGGTGGTGGTGATTGATGATGATGATGATGAGAATTGTTTGTATTGTTTGCATTAACCGAAATTGTAGTAGGACTCAGTAAGTCCTTTGGTGGCTTTGGTTTCCTCGGACCTCGTTCATGTTGAACAGCTATAATGACAGAGAACAGAAATGAGGACAAAGTTCATTAAATATTATTATTGTTCAGTGCAGAAGGAAGAAACATATTTCCTGAAGAAAGTTCTTTTTTTGTGAAGAAAGTTTGTTGAGAATGGGCATCGTGAGAAAATTCTCAGATGCAGCAGCAGCAGCTTCGAGCTAACTTATTGCTTTCCTAATTTTTGAACTTGGATCATTTTCTTAAGAAAGCAACGAAAAACGAAACTCGATTAAGGTATAGTCGTAAATCTGTAGCTTTCCTTTCTATTTTCATTCATTTATTTGACATTTGAGCTTTTCTTGCAAGGTAAAAGCGTAATAAATTCTGACATTTTAATTTCTTTTAGTTACACTTACACTCACTCTTAAGAAAAACTGTTACAAAACACGAGAGAGAGAAACTATAAGTAAAAACACGCAGTAGTAAGTTTAAAGTTGCTTTAAGTTTAACTTATACTTACCATCTTTGTTCATGGAAGCTTCGAAACACTTCCGTAGCCTGCATGCCCGACATTGATTTCTATGGGTTTTGTCAATGGGACACCGTCCTTTGAGATCTCCTTGGGCCTTACATGTGTAAACGCGATTACGATGAATGCTCCGTTTAAAAAAGCCAGAGCAACCTGAGAATTGTGCACGCAAGCAGCAACGAAGTCACAAAAGAATATAAAAGATTAATTCAAAATTTATTTTTATAATAAAATATTGATAATACAATATCAAAAGAGAAAAAAATGAAATTAGCACCATCACAAGAGTAAATCCCATAATGCTTTCCGGAGCTCCGGTCACCACACACTTTGCACGGAATGTCAAGAAGACGATCTCCAGTGCCCATGATGTCAATTTTCATAGTCTCACTTTACCCCAGATATAATGTTCTCTTTTGTATTTTCTTCCTAAGCAAGCAGAGACAGAGAGTGAAAGGAAAAGGTATATAGCTTGTTTATGTATGCTTTCTTTCTACTTCTCTTTTAAAAAAATATCGTCGGCTAGAGAAAAAAATTAGGTAGGAAGGCTGAAAAGCAACTGGGGAACTTCCCACTGGAAAGTTGTGTAGTCATCTTCCTACTCCTACTTCAGTTCTTTCTGAAGAGAGATGTGTTGTGTAGCCAAGGGAGAATCATCATTGTCTTCATCATCATCATCAAGATTCAACATCATCCCTTTAAAAAGTGGAAAAGTGATCGGAGATCAGCAGAGTAGATCCTCCGCATCATGTACGTTGTTGTATTCTCGTATGATGTCGAGAAAGTGAAGCTGGAAAAGAGAACTTTACTTTAGCTGGAGCTAGATAGCTACCATGTTATGTGGTTTGGTGGGTTCCGTTTACTCTTTACATTAGTTTAGTAAGAATTTCCAGGAAAAAAACGAGTGAGGAGAGGAGATGGGCCTTCTGCCTGAAATACAATATTTCCATTCCAGTCGACATGAAATGGAGAAAGAGTGAAAAAGTAAGGAAAAAGTTGCATGACTGTGATGTGTGCTGTTACCACGGATTGGCCGCTGCTGATGTTGTTTCTGAAAAAAAAGGGCTTTAGAAGAATAGAGATCCTATTTGAATACTTCTTTTTCACTTATTTAAGTAGATCGTCACATGCATGAACATGGCTGATTTTTATTCAATTGTGTGCGTTTTTAATTTTTAAAAAGAAGCTTTTTCCCTTCATTTTATATTTCAGACTTCCTTTAACTGTATTAAAAAAATTAATTGTTAATTTATTTGAATGGCCTATTAAAAATCCTACAGATTTAAGCGAAGTAAAACAAAAAATCAAAAAAATTTAAAAAGTGGGAAGGGATTAGATCAAAGAAAAACATCCAAGTAAAAGCATTTGATACAGACACGGAACGGAAGCAATGCTGAAAAGAAAGCAGAACACAAAAACCGAATAAAAAGTGAAAAAGCCAATTGTAACGAGCGTGGGTTGGCTCTTGGTAAGGAAGGAGGCGGAGTAATGGGGATGTTGACTTTCTGGCTTCACACATAGACTCTCTACAACACATCCTTTCTCTGCAGCCAATAAAATGATCATCGTGTTGATGTTGTTGCATGATCCATTGTCGACTGGAAGCTGGTGTGCTTTCTATGTACTTGCGCATTGTTGTTAGAATGATCATACTGTTGATTATTATGAAGTGCATGGTTTGAAATAAAAGGCTTGAAAGGGTCACGGTCGGTAGGCATCTCTCTCTCTCTACTCATTGAAGTCTTCTTTCCTGCATGAGTTAAACTATATTTTTAAGCGTGATAATGACACGACAACGATGCGTTACGCAAGTAAGTAAGTGATCGATCTGACTTTCCTCGCGTATGCTTTGCAGGTACAAATGTAAACTTTTGCGTAGGGTAAGCATCACGCAATAAAAGAAACATTGAAGTGAGCATATCACTTCATTAAAGAGAAGAGGGTGCGATTGGCGATGCGATGGGCGAACAAGTTATTAATTTTTTTTAAAAGAAAAAAATAAAGTGGAAAATGATTTAGTATGGAAAAATTAAAAAGGGAGAAAAATATTATATGAGTCAATGGGAGTGTGAACATCTGAGCTGGGATGGGAAACACATGATGTTGATGCGATTTCGTGTTTGGTGATTATTATATGAGTGCGTTCATGATAATAAGAACGACGAGGACTTTTTGTTGATTGCCCTTGGATGATTTCTTGATTGCTTTTTCAATCTACATACAATTGAATGAATAAAAACAATGTTTTAATTGAATTTTTAACTTTTTCGCATTGGCAAACGAAGTAAGTTCCCAATTAAAATAGTTTTATATAACTGGGATTATAAGGAATTAATTTTCTAAAGTGGGAATGAGCTCATAGTTTCATGCATATCGGATCGGGAGTCGGCCGAAGAAACTTTCATGACAATTTCAAGTTAGTCGAACAGAGCAAAATGTTTTCACACTTTAATAGAAAAATAGTGTCGAATGGAAAGAGAGAGAGAGAGAGAGTGAAGGCAAATGAAACAAAATTCAATGTCCTGGCTTTACCTGCAATTTTGGAAAATGTAATATCGACTGCGGCGCTGCTTTCTGTTGCTTCTGTATTTCCTGCAGCAGCTGCAGAAACTAAAGAGAGGCAAAACTCTATTATTTTACTTTACCTTATTTATTGCCTTCTCTCTCTCTTTCTCTGAAATCTTTCTCTTTTTCAAAGTGTCTGGCGTGGTAGCAGCAGTAACAGTGAGCGGAAGCAAGTCACGCAAAATAAAAGAACATTCTCATATCACACAACAGCTAAATTGCTTCTTTCTTCTTTAACGTAACGAAGCCAAAGCCAAAACGCATCAGTAGAATCAGAAACAACAACGGCAGCAAAAGCAGCATCCCTTCTTGTTTTCTCTCTCATTTTGTCAGTTTCAATTTTGCCTTTTCTTCTTTCACTTTTTTCCCTCATGAAAATATGCTCTACTTTTACCCAGTCATTCTGTTACTGCTGCTGTGTCTGATGATGTGATATAACCACGAGAAAATTGTGAGTCACTTCCAGTTGTTGGTGATGTTGGGAAATGTATAATCCTCTCATTTATTTTCTATTTCCAGTTCCTTGAAAAGTCTTGTATAAATAAAAGCAGCAGCATAAAGCATATTACTATTTATATTACGTAAGTGATGCACAAATATGCTATAAGCTTTGAAGTAGTATAAAATAAACTCAAATTCATTTTGATATGCTTTTGTTCATGATTCTGTTTCGTGACGATGATGATGATCAGGATGATTTTGATGAGGCTTTTGTTTGTCTTTTGGTGTTGTTGTTCCTTCAAACATTGTTGATACTTTAGTCAGCTCAGCTCAGAGAAATTTTACAGGAAGAACCCTTGATAAGCTGTCTCTTTGCATATGGCTTAGCGAGAAGTAAATGTAGCTTAAGAATGCGGGATTAGAAGGGCTTACTGCCATTCCCACTTCTTGCCTGCGCGCAAAACATTGTCAGCAGCAGCAAAACTTATTTATGAGATGAAGGAAGTGAATATTTATTTATATAAATTTATGTGTACAGTTTTAGGCAATACTATACGTCAGCGACTGAACAAATTTGGAGACTTACTTATACTGTAAAAGTAAGAGAAATTCATATTATGCCTGTGACGCTCAACTGATGATGAGGGCTCTTCTCCTACTTTATGTGGTTTATGATGACTGTGGTTGACGAGAAGAGTTGCTCAAGCATAAAGAGTAAAAAGTGGAGGAGTCCCTTAGCCATTTATACTTACACTGTTTTATATCCATGAACTCAAGATGTGATGTGAAAGGAAAAAGCAATGTTTTTCTCGAACCAATTCATTTCTAGAAAATAAAATGAACAGAAATGGTAGACAAAAAGAAACTTTTCTGCTGAACAACACATACAATAATCAGGTTAGCATTCAACATTCGTTTATGTTTATGCGATAATGAAGTTTTTATTAACTCACCATTAACACTTGTTAATATGGCCAATGTCATGATCGCCCACACACAGACAGCTTACAACAAAGCATAATTTCCTTTTATGTTTAATGCTACTGTTTTAATTGTCAAAATGATGGTTTCCACTTCATCGAATTACAACAAGTGAACTGAAACTCATTTTTATTTACTGATAGCACACGACATAATAATTACAACCGTCTGCATGTAGCTAAAGCTTTATACAATGCGAAAACACATATTATTTGGTAAGGCCCTACCCCAGCAAAACAATAAATTACATTTATTTTTCTTTTCATATAAGCAACAGTCAGTTCATTCAAACTCATTCATATCTTTTATATGCCTGCATTTGTACAAAAAACTTAAGCTAAATCTTTTTTTCAATTCGATACACAATCCAACAATCCAAGTCGAACTTACCGTCAATAGCAAAAGGAAATTAAGAGCATCAGCAAGAGCAAAGTGTAGGAAACCGAAGCTAATTTCTCCCTTTTTTTCAATTGTTATGAGCCAAGAGCCACCCTACAGCTCTAGTTTTCCCCTTCTCTTTTTCAAATGTGAGCAGTAAGCACATGCTTGAGGATCAAATGGAAATCAGATCAGATCAACATTTTTTCCAGTTTAATAGAATGATTGCTCTTTGCCCTCATTTTCCTTCCTGACATGATGATATTGATGACAAATAGACTAGGATGACTACACACAGCAGTAGTAGGAGCAGCTGCTCGTATGACATTTTTTTATCGTATCGTAATCGCAAATCGCAAATAGGAAAGTGAGCTTTTATAATCACAAGACAAAAAATCATGGTATTACGAATTTTTCGCTTTCTATTGCATTATTAGTTACCTTCATAAAATCATTTGCCATTACCACTACCACCACTATGATCGTACTTTTATATTTAATCATCGACAATTTTATTATGCTTTTACATGATAATCTTCTCAAATATACGCTTGAGAAAACTTAGTGTTTTTTTACATAAGGAATAATGTCGACTTGAGTCAGTTGTATTTTTTCCCAGATTTGCTTACGAGAAAAATTGGAGGCATCTTAAATCACGAATACAAACTCTAAACAACAAAAGATGATTTGAGGGATAAATGGCTACAGTTTTTACGTATCATTGTGGAATTTATTTACATTTTTGGAAAAGTAATAGAAAAGTCTTTTATTCATGAAAACATGTCCTTTTGATGTTTTCTTTCTACTACAGTAAAGACTTGGTATTGGAGCCAAAATAGGAAGGAGTTGAGTAGAATAGGAGGATCAGCTTGGAAACTTTTTGTTGGAGATTTTTTTATTTTTAAAGGAAAAGGGATGAATAAGTAAGTGAGCTTCTTTGCTTTTGTTTGGATTTCTTTCCACGAGAGAAAATCTACTTTTTCGGTTAGTAAAGCAAAGAAAAAGAAAATAAATTTTATTTTTTCCAGTTTAGCTGGATGTATTGTATGGAAAATAAGAAAAGAGTGTGTATCGTATTAAAAGAAACAAACAAGAGGAAAACGACTGGTAAAATATAAATAAACAGACAGTAGAGAAGCGAATGGGAAGAAACCATTCAAGACATAATTTAAATTTGGAATAATGTTTGTAAACTGCTGGTTTTTCACAATTGAAGTATTTTTCCTGCTGAGAGAAAAAGGATAAAAAACGAATGAATCAAAAGAGATGATATTTCGATTTTTCTCATGCTGTCTGTGATAAATTGCATATTATATCAGAAACCAACAGAGAAAATATTTTGGTCTATGAGAAGTAGTTAGAAACTGTGCGAAAAGTAATTGCATTACAGTCACCGCCGCGTCGTGTTTAATAGAATATGAACCAGTTTGCAGTTTTCTCAATGCATGCATTGCAAATAGGTACGTGCAGTTTTCAATTAACAAATTTATTAGACGAAACAACCACTAACATATGAATGGACAATTATGCAAAAGCAAGCAAATGTGTAAGTAATTACTTATAGTAGTACGGTATGAAAATGAAATGTAGAAAGCTCCAATAATACACGCCCTTTGGACTTTTTTGGAGCTGCAGTAGTAGTGGATTAGTGGTGGATTTAACTAAGAAAACAGACTCTCACTGTCTCACTCTCACATATTGAGAGCTATAGCATAGGTATGGTATATATCTCGTATTGCTGCTGAACGATTGTCTCGGCAAACAAAGAGTTTTTGTTCCGTTTTGCATTTTGCATTCTTTTTATTAGGTTAATTAGGTATATATGGGTTGTTTATGAAGAAACAAACTTTCGCTTGCTACAAATTGGATTATTTTAATAAAAATGTTTCCTTCATGTCCGATTAAAACGGGAGACGCGGGGCAACGAAAAATAAATGTAATCCAGTGTACTCTCCAACTCAACAATGTTTTCTTAACTCCAACTTAAACCCTTCGTTCGATTTAGATAATTTTCATACGAGTGGTTCTTCAGCAAGCTTGCATATTATTATATGTAGGTGACAGCGTGTGTGGCCGTCTATAGTTTTCGCTTTTTCATTTACAATTAGTGAATCTCTTTGTTCATTTCATGCTGATTCGTGCATGCAAATTAAATAAAATCAAATGAAAAAATCCGATCAAAAAACCGAATTTTTGGTACCTAAAAATAAAAATGGATGAATATTGAAAATTTGTTTCATTCCGTTGTTGTTAGTCTGGTTCGGTTCGCGTTCGGCATTTATTTATTTGCATTCGCATGTATACTGTAGAATTTAGAATTACTTTTGGAATGGAATACGAATACTTGTGCGATTTGAAACATAGGAAATTATGCAAAAATATTTCATAAAACTAACGTTTAAATCAAACTACTTTATGCTTGTATTAACTTGTAACTTTTACTTTATATATTTTCAACATCATGGGCAAGTCGAGTGAGGAGTGAGTTATCTCGTCCGTCTGCACAAGAAACAAAATCCGATGATCCAGGACTATGCCCCTCCCTAAATAATAATATATAGAAAAAATTTCATTTTATGTAAAATAGTAAAGGTCATTACTTTTCGCTTCCATTCCCCCATGACGCTATTGAAATGCACCTACGGAAGAGACGCGGACATGCGACGACAACGACGACAAGAAAGAGAACGAGTTTTATTTGAATTTTTGCTGTTTACATTTTAATATTTAATAGTTTGTTCCTGAATGCCTGCTGACTTCGATGCTGACTTGAAT
>JAHZNJ010000730.1:0-10846 GCA_027744475.1 Lepidocyrtus cf. sotoi NNG-2020 | reverse complement strand
GGAAGCCAAATGAAAACGATGGTGAGGGTCCTTACGTACCTGTTCCAGGGCCTCCTGGCCCGAAAGGTGATCAAGGTTCTCCTGGTATACCAGGCTTATCAATTGTAGGGCAGCAAGGGGATATTGGCCCAATTGGTCCTGCTGGTCCACCAGGTGAGTACTCATCGTCAGAAAAAATTCATTGAAAATAATAATAAAAAAATAATTTTTGGATAAGCGACTATTAATTTTCTTTTCTACTTTTTCAATTATTGCTGCTTTGTTTTGGGAAACAGGAAAACAAAGCTTTAAAACCCGTCTTCGAGATCTATTTCCTTCTAGTAAAAACTAATATAAACTAAAATGCTTTTTAATATTTATGTTAGCTATGCAAAGTTAATTGCTTTTTAATTATGTATTGTGGTGGTTATTCTTGTCATTTAATTAGGCCCTGGTTCAGATGGAGGTGCTGGTGATGGGGGGACAAAGGTAGTTCCTGGAGCGGTTGTTTTCCTCTCTCGCGAAAGCATGCTCAAAACTTCAGAGTACAGTCCAATGGGAACGATTGCCTTCGTTAAAGATGAAGAAAGTCTTTTCACGAGAGTGTCGGAAGGATGGAAACCTATCCTGGTAAAAACAAGCAATTAACAGCAATTAAAATTTAAGCTTAGATTTAGAAGAGTAATAAACTTTTATTTATTAATTGATGATTAGATGGGAGATCTTATTCGTGCTCCACCGGCCATGGCTCACGCAGAGCTGACAACAGAACCAGCTTTAATCCGGCCACCCTTCGAAGCTTCCAGCCTTGTAAACAGAGTGGAGGGTCCCAGCGTAAGAAATCTTTTAAATTATTATTCCCAATTCTGAACTAACATAAATGTAACGTAACGTAAAGAATTAATCAAAAGCTGTTTCTCTAACATTTGACTTTTTAACACTTTAAATTCGCCACTCTTTCTCTTTGTAGCGAGGGATGAAGCAAGTAAGCCGTTTACTCAACTTACTTTTACCAGTCATGCTTTTTTAGCCAATCCTTCGTGTGAAACTTGCCATGTTCAAGTAAACCATGTTCCGATATTACGAAGATTAAGATAAGTGAATTCATAATTCTTTGTTTTTTTTAGATTCGACTGGCAGCCCTTAACGATCCCTCTAACGGTGACATGCGCGGGGTACGGGGCGCGGACTATTCCTGCTACAGACAAGCGCGTAATTCCAATCTCCAAGGAACCTTCCGAGCAAAATCAAGGGAAATTCGTTTCCAAGCCCCCTCAAATCTATTCATTTAACGGACGAAGCGTTTTCCAGGATTTCCACTGGCCACAGAAAATGGTTTGGCATGGGGCGGATTCCACCGGTGCTAGAGCTTGGCAAAGCTATTGTGATGCTTGGCATACAGACGCTGTCTCTAATGTTGGGCTCGCTTCCGACTTCATTAGAGGAGAGTTGATGGGACAAGAGAAAATCAGTTGTAATCACAAACTCATCGTTTTATGCATAGAAATTGCTAGTCAGCACCATTACCGAAGGAGGAGAAGGAGAGATGTGATGATGTCAAACTCTCTCGCAGAGGAGCTCGAACAGGAAGATGCAATTATCAAACCTCTAATAAATGAAGAAGAACCGATTAACTCACACTCGCCGCAACATCTGCATCCCTTCCCACTCAACGTTTCCAACAAGTATTCGGGAAAACTACACAATCTTACTTTTGAAGAGTATACTCAATTCATAGATGACTATGACCAGGCACATCATCAGCATAATAATTTACCGGAAACTGAATTTCACGTCGATGATGGCGAGGAAGATAAGAAGGACAGTGACAGTAGCAGCCGTCTTCTTTAAATCACACCACCACCATGCTTATACTTAATCTAGTTTGAAGTTGTTTGCTAGTTGAAGTTATCTAACTGAAATTATTTTTAGTGTTCATTCCCAAGCAGTTTTATTAATAATGCAATCCACCACATATCTGTAATCTTTTGTTCATTTTAAAGATTTTTTGCATCTCATATTTTTTGTACATTTGTGAAATCAAAATATAAAAAAAATCATGCATTTAGTTCGTTAACGATTTTAACGCTTGAGTTTTTGTCTTAAAGATAAAAAATACGGATGGAAATTAAACGGGTTTATTTAAATTTTAGAATAATTAAGAATAATTTAAAGAAATAAAATTGCTGATAATGTTTATGTAATATAAAAACTAAAGTAGTATTAATAGTTCACGCAATGAGTGAGCGATTATACTTATCAATCTGAAACTGTATTAATTAATTAATATTGTATAATTACCTATACCGTACATATCTATTATTTAGATATTTTCATGTATATATAGCATTAATAGTTCACGCAATGAGTGAGCGATTATACTTATCAATCTGAAACTGTATTAATTAATTAATATTGTATAATTACCTATACCGTACATATCTATTATTTAGATATTTTCACCAATTATTAGGTTAAAATTATAATACGTACGTACACATTATTGATCAATCAGCAGAGGCTATGAGTAATAAAAGGAGGCGATCTCGTTTTGTATCTCCCACTTATTAACAGCATCGAATGGAATTAAAAATATTTAAAAGTTATATTGTGTGTTCAGGATGAGGGTAGTTTAAGTTAAATGTATAAACATTGTACATTGTAAACATTGTAAAAGTAATTAAAGAACATTTAAATAAGTAAATTAAAGAGTTAAAATGTGGTAAATAGTAATATTGAAAACTTTTCTAATGCTTAACTTATCGTCAGATTAAACTGATTTTTTAATTACCTAGATTAAAATTAGGTAGGTACATATAAGTTTTTATTACTATTTACAACATAAAATTGTACATGATAAAATTAATTAATTTTCTGTCTGTAAAAAGGTATTACGGAAGGTGGAACATAAGAATGCTTATAGGTACATATTTATAAGAATTAAAAACGCCTAGTCGAATGGCTAATTATAAATTGTAACTACAATTTAAAATATCTGCACAAAAATGATTATTTGCATGTAAAAGATAACTTTTAAAGTCTAAAAATTCTAAATTCTAATGTAAATAATGTATAATTAGTATTATAAACAAGTTTCTTTCTTTCCACCCTAAAAACCATTAATAAATGATGCGTAGTAAGCCAAAAGTCTTTTAGAATTCGAAAGTAATTAACTCGAATACAAATACTATAGATATTGTTATAAATAAATAAATAGAAATAAAAGTCATTCAATTTCTAACTCTTCTGGGAAAAAAATTATTTATCTTAGGCAATTCATTTTATTTTATTCAAGTTCACTTCACAGACAACTGAAAAATGAATACTGATCAACAAAATATTATTATTAAAATGGTTTCCTAGTTTTTGTTTTTCCTTCGTAGGAAATCTATAGCATATTCATCACTTGTGAAGTAAGTTGTGCGAATCCCATCTTCAGAGAAATGCATAACCTCAAATACTTCAGCCCCTTGAATGTTCCTGTCCAAGGT
This sequence comes from Lepidocyrtus cf. sotoi NNG-2020, assembly GCA_027744475.1. Taxonomy (NCBI): domain Eukaryota; kingdom Metazoa; phylum Arthropoda; class Collembola; order Entomobryomorpha; family Entomobryidae; genus Lepidocyrtus; species Lepidocyrtus cf. sotoi NNG-2020. Next base: position 7,376 of record JAHZNJ010000730.1, on the reverse strand, counting down.
AATTCTATTTCCTTTCACGTTTGGAATTGTCTTCACAGCAGTAGCTCCTCCACTGCGGAGTACTTCGTCATCAAAATGGACTCCTGGTTGAATCGTAATTACTTGATGGGAACTTTTCCCTTGCATGATTCTCTTAATTTGGATCTCCCATAATCCATTCTTCTTATTGCGAGCTAGCTTCATATCCTGAATTCCTAGAATGGTGTTGCGATAATGTTCTCCGTGAGCTTGGTTATTTTATGCAAACAAAATAAATTTCAATCTTAAAAAACTTCAACTTAAACATTTTAATTAGTCACACATTTACTTATTTTTAATTTTTTTTACTATTTAATTGTTGGTCTTACGAATTCTCTCAAAGAACTGGAACAGGTTGGTTTGTCTACGACCATCCGCTTTTAACCGTTGATAGCTTCCGTTGATGAAGTTAGTCTCCTCGTCCTTGTCATCCATCGACTTCGACTCTAAATTAAAATAATAATATTTGTAGTTTTCGTAAGATCCAACAGCATTCTTATCTAGTACATGTACATGTACATACTTACCATCTAAAAAAAGAATACAAACTAAAACAAAACTAAAACTGAGCAAAGAGTGCTGCTGGCTAGGAGGAAACATTAGCCCCAGAGTTGACAATTGACCAGTCCTCTGAAAGAGTACAAAATTAGCTAAACGCTAAACTACCTGCATTACTGCTACATTTACTCACTAACCAAAGTATCTACTTATTTTTTGTGATTATCATTTTTTTTTTCATAAAATGTAATATATGTGCTTGGCAAACACAAATGACGCAATCATATACATTCTGTGTTGCAACAGTTGCTAAATAATAATTAATAGAGATTTTATTAGTTTTTTTTAGTTCTTCTGCTGATTTATTATAGCAGTTTGTCATTCATCAGGGGCATTTTAAGATTAAATAAAACTCTGTCTTATACTGCAAAGACAATTGAAACAAAACAAGCGAAATTGTGACTTTTTTTGCGATTGGGAGTGAACAGCAGCGCACACATCCGGCATAAATGCATAGATAGGTAATATTTTTAGCGTGCCTACTTTTGCCCACATCTAATCTAATTTAGATAGCCGTTCCGTTCACTTTTCATTTGATTTTTACTAATTCATTGAAATTAAAACAAATCCCCGTGGCTCCTACATACGTCAGAAAGATCTCTGCTGATGTTAACAACTATTTTTTATCATTTTAAAGAATCAATTACTTGCTGTCTCGACCGACCCCGAGAATCATTTCTCGCAATTTGTTTGGCATTTTTTTTTGTCAGATTTGCTATTTTAAGGTCTTAAGGTCATTTTCTTTCTTGGGTTTGCTTTACGAAATTAATGTAAAATAATCCTAATCTTTAGACTCAATTGCCTACATAATTATTTTGATGAATGATGATGATTAAGTAAATATGAGGAATCAGCAGAGTTGTTTTTTAAATGATTTCACGAGAATCTTCGTACACACTACGTGTGAAAATTTCCTGGATTAGAGGATGGATAGCAGTGGCTGTGGCTCAGCATTTAGCATTTATTTGATGAAGCTTCATCTTGACTTAGTTATCATTTTTATAATATGTTTTGTCAATAAATGACTGACATTTTTGTTATGTTTAATTTATGCTCTTCAAGGTTTCTTCTTCTTGGAAGCTTATATTGCTTTCGGATAAGAAAGAGCGCATGTCGTGCTGCTTGCTGATTAATAGTGCAGCTGCTGCATTGCATGCATTAATTTAAAATGAATTGGGTGAAGAAGAAGAAACGAACTTATTAGTCAATCACTAATCAAAATCATCGTTCATCCTATCCCTCACAGTAACTAAAAATCTTGCTACGAAGCAACTCTGGTTTGCCAAACAGTTTTTTATGCAGTATTTTTTGAAGAAAAGTGTAAATATGCAAATGCAACTTGAACTCATTTTCTTCCTGGGGATTCTTTTGGGTTGTTGTCGGTGTGAAGTGGGGGATGGACCTCAAGCAACAGATCAACACAATGATCTCGCCGGAACAATCACTCCAAGCCAGCCAGAGAAGTAATTAGTAATTAAAGTTACGTCATGCTCACAGTTTATATAATTAACAACTTTCATTTTTTTTTAAAATTAGATCGTCGTTTGAGAAAACATTTTTCCCGAAGGATTTCTCGGAGAGCTCAAACGCTCGCGCAATTATGGAAATGAAGCAAGAGCTTTCTTCCGTGGAAGAGCACATGAAAGACTTGAATGATGGGGTGGAGAGCCTCAGAAACAAGAATGAGCAGTTGGAGCTCGCCTTCTCAAAACATGAAGCATCCCTAAAAATTTTGGAGAAGGGGGTCTTCGGAATTGAAAAATCTCTTGCGGCTAATCACGACTTGATGAACGAACTCATGGAAATCAGTAATTAATTTTTCCTAAAAACATTCACTCTTGTTAATTTCGTAGAAGAATTTACATTTACAGTGAGAAGATTCCAAAAAAAATGTGTTTTTATAGTTGGACCGGATGAAAAAACTTACGCAATTTCAAATCACACTTGTGGAGGATCCCTTGTGGGCCAAGCTGGCTATATAGCCTATACAACAACAAATGATGCAACTTCCTCCTCGTCTAACGGCTCACATGATTGCGTTTGGGTGATTCAAGCTGGGCATCATTCTTTCATAAAATTCTCAATTCAAACTCTCGCGCTTTCTTCTAACATGAAGGCTTACGTAGTGGAGCTAATCAATGACAAAAAGGCTGGTGAGCAGCAGCAGCAGCAGCAAATTTCAATTAAGAAGACGATTTTGTCTCAAGGTCTCCTCTACCACGTTAGAGGTCCAATTGCTTTCATCGTCATTTCCTCGTCTGAAACGAGTCTGGGGACGTCGTTAGCAGCAGCAAATTTCAATTAAGAAGACGATTTTGTCTCAAGGTCTCCTCTACCACGTTAGAGGTCCAATTGCTTTCATCGTCATTTCCTCGTCTGAAACAAGTCTGGGGACGTCGTACTTGAGTTACGCCAGCAGCGCCAGAATCAATCTCCACTTAAGATATGAAGGGACTGGGAGGTTGGCTCAGAGGAAGACGAAATTCCTCCATAAACATTTAGATTTCTACTCCTCCAACTTATACCAGTTTTAATGCAAATGACCTTGAACGTTGGAAGAACGAGATGATGTTGGATGCAGACAATGAGAATGCAAATGATGATGATGATAAGATTGAAGTAATCCAAGACTATGAATTTTCATCGGAACAGAGCATAATTGTGATGGCAAACCTGGAGACAAGAGCGAATTTGAAGATTCTCGTAGAGACAGAAAGTTGCTCTAATAATGGAAGCTCGTTTATGATGATCCCCAATTTGCTAGAGAACGGAACGACATTAACCGAGTAAAAGTTATCGTTTTTAAGCATAAAATGAATTTGAATTTAACAGGTTGTAAAAAATGGCAAATTTTTTCTTGTAGTTTTTGCGAGCACGACTCTGTAAATAAATGGAGGGATGGTGGCGATGTAATTTACGGCACTCCCCTCGTTTTTCTTATCACGAAGTCAACACCAGACAAGATTTCATTCAAAGTCGATTGGGAGACAGGTAAGGAAAAGGAAAACGTTGTTGGCTTATCATCATCATACTTTAAAATGATAAGATAAGATAGATGATGGCTTTTTTTTCAGAAAAACTTTATAGCGGCAATTGGGATGGTATAATTCCAAGAGACAACTGCAGACAAGTTCTAGGTGGCACGGGAGGAAGCGTATCTTTCGTCACTACTTCCTTCTCCTTATCGAGATGTGTTTGGGTAATCAAGCCCCAAAATAGAAACGGCTCCCCCTCTTTAATCACGATCACCGGGGCTCGACATAATTTAGATTCATACGTGAGATCTGGACCAAGAGCTTGGTACGTTGTGGAGCTCATGGACAATGAAGGAAATCCTTTGAGTTCTCCCGAAGTGAAAAACCTTATTCCCGTCACTGGAGCAGCGGCAACGCCATGGCGAAGCCATATCTTCTCTGCTAAGGAGCTTTACGTAGTTTTTGTAGCAGATCGTTCAACTGCTTCACATAGATTCAGCTTCCGGTGGTATGCAACCTCTGTAAAGGGAAATAATAATGCAACGGTCTCCTCCAACAATCTACCTTATTATAGCCCACGATACCACTTCCTGAATGAAAGTGAAGGCTCCTTTACGAGTGAGCTTGAAACCGGAAACTCAACAAGATTCCCTCGTTCCCTCTATGAAGTTTTTATTTTGACACAAGCACCCAATTCACCTTCATCATTTCTGAGTTTACTTACTATTGCTCCACAAATGCATTTGGACTTAATTCAATCCTCCCCGTCAATCGAGGACCGGAAATGTTTGAGTAGCAATTTAACACTTTTTGCTCCCAGCCAGGGAAGTGCAATTATGACTAAACGGACACCGTAAGTAAAGAAGACACTGATATTGGAAAGCGCTCTGGCACTTGGCTCTAAATTACACAATTATAATATTTTATTGTTAAATAGACGATGCATCGATTCAGGAATCGCTACTGTTACAGACAACGACGGAGTGGCCTTGATTTTAGTTGACCGACGGAATTCAACCAGCGACACGCAGAACAATGTCACAATTGATTACAACTGGAGACAAGGAAAAGGTTTGCAATCGATTACACACAAAAAAAAACAGAATAATTAATCAATAAAAAAATTTTTGCTCATTACAACTTTTCTTACATTTTGGCTATTTATTGTATTTTAGTTTACAACGCCTCCACACATTTTCAACAAGGTGAGTCCCAAGTTTGAAAAAGTCTTCAGAATTTGTAATTTGATAGATTGATAATTGATCGATGCATCGATTCAGGAATCGCTACTGTTACAGACAACGACGGAGTGGCCTTGATTTTAGTTGACAGAAGGAATTCAACCAGCGACACGCAGAACAATGTCACAATTGATTACAACTGGAGGCAAGGAAAAGGTTTGCAAACTATTACATACAAATAAACAGAATAATTAATCAATAAAAAATTTTTTTCTCATTACAACTTTTCTTACATTTTGGATATCTATTGCATTTTAGTTTACAACGCCTCCACACATTTTCAACAAGGTGAGTCCCAAGTTTGAAAAAGTCTTCAGAATCTGTAATTGATAGATTGATAATTGACTTATGATTATTATTCTCTAGAGGACAAATGCGGTGGAGTGGTGGTAGCAAGAGGAGGAACTCTGAGCTACAAACTCGGCAAGAGATACGAAGGGAACGAAAGGTGCATTTGGCTTCTTCACGCCCCCAACTGTTCCAGCATTACTTTGTCCCTCCGTAGAAGTGGCTTCTACGGTAGCCGCTATCTCGTTGCCAATACAATTGATCCTATAAGCGGGAAGATAGAAGAGAGTGAAAGGAGCATCTTCACAACAGCTTCCCCAACCCACCACATCTCTAGAGATTTTCTTGTACTTCTCTTCCAAACCATAAATGGATCCACAGTGGGAACCGGATTCTCTATTGACTTCCAAGGAATTGATTGTCGCAATGGTGACGGAGAGGAGCAGGACAATGAAGACGACAGTTCCTCCCTTTCCTCCATCTCCTCCCCATCATCCAAATCCAAAGTGCATTACGCACTCACTCACTACATCACCTCCCCCAAAACGGTTGCTTACAAGTGGACGGATGAGCGACATGAAGTAGGAGAGGACGCGGACGCAGACGAGCTCCACGTAATCGCTTACAGCGAGCCAGTTAATTCCCACACTGATACGAACAAGGAATCTACAGCAATTGACTGGAAGAGTGGCTACTTCCAGGGAACTTTCAGGAACAACGGAACTTGTGATTATGATTTGATTAGATTTTACACAATTACTCCAGAAGACGCCTCCACATTCTATAATAGTCAGAACGTTCCGGTATGGTTGGAGAAATTGGTGTACCCGGAGGAAACAAAAGCCACCACGATCACGTGCCCTGATAAACTTGTGGAGGAGGAGAAAGCAGACGCATTTCGCACGGACCATTTCTCTTTCCTTTTGATATACAAGACGGTGCGGATAGATGAAGAAAGTGAGATAAATACAGAGAGGAGAGGAATCGAATTTTCGTACAGGAAAGTGGACGCGTACAGCCCTACCTCTACCTCCACCACCACCAGCACCACACCGACAAGTAGATTTCATTCCTACTTCCTTAATAACGTGTCCTCCTCCGAAGAAGATTATGACTGGTTCGGTGATACTACTACATGATGGCATGGATCCGGATCTGGAGCAGCTTAGCAGCTTAACACGTTATTTTAATTATTAATTTAATTACAAAAATCTGGCGGACTATGAGCAACAATTCCTTCCTTCTTTTTCTTTATTTAATGTTTATAATAATAAATTGCAATTGATTTAAAAGGTTTTTTAAAAAAATATTCTTTCAATCATAAACACTTCAAGAAAATAAAAAAATGCATTCTTCTATTCATGTAAGAAAGGTCATCAAGTTCATTTAACAAATTACAATTTTCAGAATTTTCTCTGCGTCAAAATAAATTGATTTAACTTAATTAATTAAATAATAAACGAGTTCTCTTTAAACAAAATTTGATGGATAAACTTGATTTTGACTGCACTGGACTGGACCTCCTCATCGTCGTCGCGTCGTCGTCAGTGTCAGTATAAAAAACAACCTCTCAATCTCAACATATTCGACATAATCAGTTCTTTTTTCTTTTTCAATCAAGTAAATATCATCAGATCAGAGCCCATCATTGAGCGTCACTTCATAATATTTCTCACATAAAATATTTATTTCTTGTTATCATTATGAAACGAACGAGATTAGTTTGAATCTGAGAATCTGAATAGGTAAATAATATTATTGAAGATGATGTTATTGGTAGTGTACCATAGTACTGACTAAGTGAGTAATCTGCTCACTTTCTTAGGAAATTCATAATATTAAAATCATTTAATTATCTTTTCCAGACTGGACTTGATTACTCTAATCAATTAAAAATATACGTACAAGAATTTTTCTCGCGCATCGTGTGTAGTTGTGGAATGAAAAACTGTCGTTCGTACGTACCAAATAGCTACGTACGTATACGTCGAACAAAAATCTTGATTTTCTACCGTACACGTACACAAGCTACGGCTTAATTTAAAAAAACTTTAAGCTTTATTGCTAAAATTTTTATTTAAAAAATTTTAATTTTTTAATTTCGCTAATATTTTCCTTTCCTTTGTGAGTTTGAGTTGATTGCCTAACGGTTACTAAAACCGGTCCAATTCCAATAGCCAATAATATTTAATTTTTAAATTAAAGCTCAGCCAAAAAAAATGAAAAAAAATGTAACTATTCCATCCCCATTGCAACTACTACTACCACTACTACTATCTTGTGGGTTTACTTGTTG
>JAHZNJ010000729.1:0-10085 GCA_027744475.1 Lepidocyrtus cf. sotoi NNG-2020 | reverse complement strand
ACTAACTTGATAGGTAATGGCGTCATCAGCACAATATGAAAATGTTGATGGTGTAGTAAATTGTGTGTCTAAACGTCTACAGCTGAGTTTTGAAGATTTAAAAAAGTGTTTTGTTAGATACGGAGCGGCAATGATGTTCGTTGAACTCGAAAGGGAAGAGAACGTATCTGTGCACTTTTACGTTTGCTGCTTTGCTGTAGGGACAAAAGCAATTTCCCACAGAGAATAGGTTTACATATGATAATCATCATCCTCCTCGTAACGAACATCATCAGCGTTACGCAGTTAAATGCAGACCTGTTTTTTGTGATGATGTTTTAAGTGAGGAGCAGGAGGAGGGAACAGGAGTATTAGACAAACCTGAAACGCTTTCTTCTCCACGAAGGTATAATTAGCAATATTTACGTGCCTCGATCTCGTACACGTTCTTTATGCTAACATCTTTTCTAGGTTTTGATGCTGCACACACCGTATTTCCAAAATGAAGGAAAGGTGATGAAGAAAATTACGATGATGATGAGTTGAGAAAAAGGGCAGCTTGTCCAAATTACCACGACCACGGCTTCATTTCAATTTTATGCTATGTTGTTATGTTATGGCTAATGTGCACTCTTACCTAGAGTTTATGGGATAGATAACGCCCACAGCGCTGCGATACGATTGCGATACTTCTGGGGATTTGGTGCTGGATAAAGTCATTCAATTTCAGGTGGCAGAGAGATAATACTACTTTACATTCTGATGTGATGTCATTTAAGCTGCCTTAATTTCTGTGAATCCCTTTTGATGATTAAATATTTCGAGAAATTTTAAATTAATGGTGGAAAGTTTCTAAAGTAGAAGGCTTAATCGTGTTTAGTCTCATTTTCTGGGTTTAAGAATCTATTTTTTTAAAATTTTTGTTGGGGAAATCATAACTTTAAAAAATAATCCGTTTTGATGATTAAATATTTCGAGAAATTTTAAATTAATGGTGGAAAGTTTCTAAAGTAGAAGGCTTAATCGTGTTTAGTCTCATTTTCTGGGTTTAAGAATCTATTTGTTTTAAATTTATGTTGGGGAAATCATAACTTTAAAAAATATTTTAATTTAGAATCAAAGTCAGTAAAATATTTTAAAATTTGTTTGCAATCTCATAAGTGTAGATGCCTCAACCTCTAACTTCTTTGTCATCGCTATTCCTGCACACACTTCATGCACAAAACCTTATTTATTCCAGTCTGCATTAATATCCTTATAAATTAAGGAAGGTAAACTCCAGATATAAACGAAAACGTAAAAATGCTGCTTAAAATCAGCAATAAACAAAAATATAAGAAAAAGTGAAAATACGAGGCGCACAACACCGACGGCTACTTTTAACTAGTCTTGCTAGTCCAACACCTTACAGGTATACTACAACACAACTACACAGTGCAATAGCAACGCGTATCAGTCTTCGCATTCGCCTAAAGCAGAGCGTAATAACAAAACTTGTGGTAAACTTTTATTCGACAATAAAGGAAATGCTGCTTCATAAGCGGTTTGGCATACCACGACTTGGGTAATAAAGCAACGACAAAAATTGCGAAGAAAAAAGAAAAATCTCACCGGAAATAAATATTTTATATCTATTGTTTCCTTCTTTTATTGTCGTGTCATCTCATGAATTGTGTTAGAGAAAGCGAATGTATTGGCTCTGCTTGTAAAGACGATGATGGCGATGACTCTGCACTATTTCTTTTTTACAATTTTCTGTGGTATAAAAATTTATGGGTATGTAAAAGTAGATATTGAGCATTGGTTTGGTAGTGGAGAAAATTCATTGTTATTTTTTTCCTTTTCTTTTTTTTGCAGGTTTGCTCTTTCATCGTGTGATCTTAAGTTCGGGCTCAGCCTTGTCGCCGTTGACAGCTGACCTCACAAAAGGGCCGGAGCTGGCGAAGAAATTCGCTCGTAAAGTGAAATGCCCTACGGAACCGTCATCGACGATGCTACAGTGCCTTCGTGAGCTCCCACTCAAGTATTTCCTGGAGTCTGAGGTGAGCGAGCAACTAAAAAAATCTACAAAACAACAAAAAGCTTCCTTTTATGAATCCGTTTTATATATTTGAATTGCCTTCCCATTGTTTGTCTCTTTTGACTTCTTCTTCCAATTTTTTTTCGTGGAGGTGCTCATCCGTAAATATTTTTATTGTGCTGGTGCTTTGTCCTCTTTTTTAGAACCAGCACATCGCATTGCACAGATAAATTAATAAACTAATGTCCATCCACAGAAGCCACAACACAACATCAACGAAAATATTTTTTTATTCTATTGTTCCATTTTCTCTTTTTATTTTTCCATTCAGCTTTGGAATCTATTTGGGCCAACTGGGGACGGGATTGTGGTGAAGCATTCCCTTCCCTCGGAAAGTGTCATAATGAACCGAATCTCCCATTATCCTTTGATATTTGGAGTGGTCCGAGCGGAATTCCTGCCATCCCTTAATAACCACGACGCGACATATGGACTGGAAAGCGAACGGCGACGGGAACTGTTAAGGCAATTCATACGGAAGCACTACAGGTCAGTCTCCTCTTCCTTTCTTTTAACAAAACACAAATCGATTTTATAATGGCTAAAAGCAGCATTTCTGGAAACATAACATGATTTTCTCCTAACAATGCAATAACCTCACAGAAAGCAGAAGTTGCACGGCAATTATGCTGCTTGTATTTAGCCATTGCTTTTTACTTTTTAACTCTTCCCATTTAAATGTTTGCCAGTTTCGGGAACCATCTTCAATAAAAGTAATAACTATTTAGGGTAATTGCTTAAAAATCAGGCGGAGGAACAACAGCGCTTTCCTTTTCCAGCAAACAGAAACTACAAACTTGTTTACAAATTGCGTAATTTGTTTAAAGCATTGTTTTGCCATCCACATTCTTTGGAGCATCAATACGTAAAAATCGATTAAATACCAAAAAGTATTCCACAAGCGTTTCAGCAGGAAAAGTTTTTCTGCTGATTGTGTTTTTATTTAAAAATAACAATTCAAAGAAATGTTTCATTACAGCAGCTGAAGCTGGTCCTAAGTTGGTGTCTTAAAAAAGCAGAAAACAAAAAAGTTACTCTCCTGGAATTTTTATTAAATTAAGGCAACGCTCTTTAAACGGAAAGTAATATCTTTTATTTATATGTGCAATAATTTGTACAGCTTTTAATATTTTTGATTAGATTTATAGAAAATACAAAAAAAATAAATGTTTATCATGTAAAAATCAAAGCTCAAATAATCGATTGCGATAATTAAATCGGTTACGAAGAAAAGAAATGGCCTTGGGAAGTTTATTGTTCCACAGAAATAAGTGTGTTGAAAACAACAACGTGATCAAATTGGGTCAAGCTGATCTCATTTTATGGCCAGTAAATGTTTTCTTTGTTTTCTTGATGTAGTAATTCTGTAGAACGCAACAAAAAGAGAAAGTTTCTGGTAGGGTAGATTATTTGTTCTTGATTTTCCTTACCAAGAATAACTCGAATTCACCTAAAGCGAGGAATTCATCGAAGAACTAAATTGCTTTTCTTAAGAGAAAGACTGATTTTTGGTTTGGCTTTCAAGGAGTTACCATCTTCTTAAGATAAAATATAGTTTTGATTGTAAAGGCTTAGAAGAACTACGTAAATGTTGTGGGAATGCATGGAATGATTGAGTAAGCTGCACGGAAGAAGCTCTCGAGGGAAGATTGATAAATAGGTTTGCCACTCCCCTCCAAACACGTACAATAAAAATTATTTACGTGGGACGTGAATGAATGAATGACTCAAGCATGAAATGAACATGAGGCTTTTTTTGCTCAAAAGACGAAGCAGAAATTTGTTCACGGGAAAGAACATTTCTCTTTGAAATCGACGTCTCTATTTCTAGGAATATAAACAAAGGCTGTGTGGTGTGGTGGTGAGTAATGATGTTTGCATGCAGGCATGTTACGCAATTAATAAAGAATGAATGTGGTAATCAAGAGCTTTGTGTTTGCCATTGCCTTAATAATTTGGATTTTCTAACAACAATTGACTTCTGCTTTGAGGTTGTTTTCGTTTTGTTTTAGTACATCTTACGAAATTATAAAATTTTAATCAGATCAAATCCCATTTTTGAGTTGGGTCAGGAAATTAGTTAATTAGAAGAAAGCGGATAATACTTTGTCGCAAGAAAATGAAATGAAAAGTTTAGCTTTTGCAGGATTGATAAAATCTGAAGTACTTGATCTGTATTTGTGATTTGTTTTACAGTTTTCACCGTAATGAAATCCTGGCTGGTGCGATACATGAATACACAGATTGGGAGAAACCCGCCCAACATCCGCTAAACGTGCGTGATGAAACGATCGATGCCTTGGCCGATGCTCAAGTAAGAAATTGTTTTGTTTGTGGAATGTACCTTGCTATTGTTAAGTTTACTGCTGTTAAAATATTTGAAATGCTTTTGAATGCTTTAGGTAAGTAGATCTGATCAATTTGTGGTAGTTTTGCACGTTACCAATTTTTGTAATCAATCAATTACTTTGCATAATTTTCTACAGGTCGTTGCTCCTTTGACAAAAATTGGAGATCTTCACGCTGCCTCTTCCAGAACAAAAGCGTACTTTTACGTTTTCGACTACCAATCGAAAAACTCAGAGTACCAACAGGTAAGCCAAAATTAAAACTCGCTATCATCACTTTGGATTCCTTCTGTCAAACTTTTACTTATAAAACAACAAAAACCAAGAGGAAACACGGAAAAACTTACCAACATCAATTCAAAAACTTTTAAGGTGTACTTCAACTTCAAGTTTTCAACAGATCCAATCCAACGCAAACTCTTAATACATAATTTATTCATTCATTGATAGAGCTGTCAATCCTCAAAAAGTTAAAACCCTAAACTGAAAATTCAACAATTGAGCTTTTCTTTGAAAAGAATAACTGAATAGAAGTTGAAATACCTTTTTTATTACGTGTAACAAGCTTTAAATTTTGAGAAAAGCTCCATATCGATATTTTCACATCGTTGAGCAACATACACTGATCCATCTTCAAATATAAAAAGAATGTTTTGTGATATGAAAAAATATAAAAAACGAAGTAAATCGCTTTACATATTTTTTATTTTTTATATTAAATTGAGAAAAGTAAGTTGGTACAAGCCTATGCATTTTTATTTATATAAGTTTAGGAAGGATCAGCAAATAAAAATAGGATTGGTTTGAATAAAAAAGGGGATAAAACTTCCACACGTTTTTTTTACTCCAGATCGGTATCTTTATTCAAGTACATCCTGCATAATAAATTCCTTTCACCAAAGCGGTGGCGTGGCGATTGAAGGTGGGGAAGGTGAAAAAGCGAAACGAGGAGATCATCAATATCGAGTAAAACACGCAAAGGGAATATATTTTTTCATTGAGTTATCCAATTCAATTCATAGCGGGGGAAGAAAGGAGGAAGGAGAGAATGCGAAAAAGCGAATGTCAAGTCAATCCGGCTTTTCCTCACCCCACTTGGAAATCCTGATGGGAGCAAAGCAAAAGCGTATCATTTTCACTTCGTTTCGTACAAGAGATTCGTTCTTATTTTCTTGAGCTCACTCTACTTACAATAACAGTTTCTCTCTCCTTCTTTCTCCACCTTATTCTTTCTCTCGAGTCGATGCATTTTCTTTCTCACGTTTGTTAAGTAGGTAAAGTAGGTGCTGTGAATGCAGTGAAGTAGAAGAGCTCAAGAACACTTTTCCTGAGCTCTGTTCTTAACTTCTTCTCGTTCCAAGAATAGAATAAAAGCAGGACAGATATAAAAATACTGGCGAATGCGTAGTAAAAATGAATAATTTGTGTTGACAGGAGGTACAACAGAAGAAGCGGAAAATCTTGTAAGAGATAGCAAAGGAAAATAGAATCAAAATGTTTTATTCCGACTACAGAAATCTGTAATAGTATTTATCTTCGTTTTAAGGTCCACGCATAGCTTTGTAAAAGTTTAAAATCTTGTATGGCATTAAAAAGTAATTCAGAGACTTTATTTATTTATTAAAATTCCAATAAAATTTATTGTGAAAGTATCATTAGCATGATACACTTTAGATAATTCGGGTGAATTGATGTATTATAATATTAACTTTTTGATAACTTCACAGAGACTGGGATGTGTTCAAGGTGAAGACCTAGCTTACATATTTGGAGCACCACTTTACTTCTATGAAAACGAGTTTAGCCTGACCACCACGAGCAGTATAGGCGGATCCACTTTAATAGACGGCGACCATCATCCACATCACATCGACCAACTTTACGAAGGTCCAAATCAGCAAAAGTATTCTTCTTCTTCTGCTGCTGCTGACATTGCGATGATCTCAGCAACCGGGTAAGGCTACAACGAGTAAAATGACAGAGTTCCATCAGGAGCAGCAGCAGCCGTTTTTTACTTCCTCTGCTGCTCAGCAGAGAAAGGAGAAATGGAGGAAACGTAACGAGAGAATTGGTGGACTGGGATACTTCGCCGGTAATTTTACATGGTACGAGGTGCAACTCTCAGCGACTATCATTCAATTCTGGGCCAACTTTATTAAAACTGGGTAAGCAGAAAAGTAGGAGGGGAAAACTTCTCTGTCTTAAACGTTTTCCTGATTCTTTTATACTTCCTGCTATCCCGCTGGAATGTATTTTTTATGTAGGATCGAAAAACACACAATGTTGTATTGCAGTAGCAGTACGATACTTTTTTTTTTAGACAAATGGCCCAAAAGAGAATAAAGAGCAAATCTTGTAAAGAATAATGATGATCATGTTTTTTTGAGTCAGCATCATTGTCTGTCATGTTATTGCAGAATTATTCAGTTACACATCATAAAACAGTTACATCATCATAATCATCAGCACATCTAAAATTTATTCAACCATTTTACTTATTTGTTTACTAGACTGGACTGTTGTTTATCAAATATCTAGCAACGATTCCTCCGAAAAAATACAAACTTCTTACGAAGAAAAGCACATTTTGAGCTTTTGAGCCTACACCTGGGGTACCCTTTCATTTTGTATTATGGAAAGTACTGTATCTTGTTTTTTTCTTTTTATAGCTTAAAACGTTTATTTTATTTTCTAAACAAATTGCAAATGGAATCCCAAAATCCATTTACAATTCAGTAGATTTCCTCACTGTTTTCTTGGCATTTTGTCAGAATAAAGTTTGTTTGTCATTTTAGTTTTAAGCAGCAGCAGCTTAAAGGCTACCAGTTAGTTCTCATTTTTCTTCTTCATTATCAAAACTTCTTCTTCGTAGAGTAATATGTAGTAATCGTACTTACACTAAACGAAAAAATTCTGTTTGCTTCTTGTTCTTACTTCGTTCTACTGCAGTTCTCTTTTTTCTTGTTTGCTGCTTACTCAACAATTTTTCTCCAGCCAAGAAAAAAAATGAAAAAATAAACCTTCACACGATATTACATAACTTCCCCTACGAACATCCAACTTTTTTCTTACGAAAAAATTCTGTTTGCTTCTTGTTCTTACTTCGTTCTACTGCAATTCTCTTTTTTCTTGTTTGCTGCTTACTCAACAATTTTTCTCCAGCCAAGAAAAAAAATGAAAAAATAAACCTTCACACGATTATTACATAACTTCCCCTACGAACATCCAACTTTTTTCTTCAGCCCTTACCTAAGCTCTGCTCCCTCCATATTATCGTAATATTTATTTGCCACGGCCAGGATATGGATATGTATTACGAAATGATACGACATGGTCATAGCCTAAAATATTATGATGATGATGATGATAATAATATTGGCTCCATCGTCCCCAATTTTGTTTTTCTTGTCCTAGAAAAATACTTAATTTTTCCCTCCATATCATAATATCACATCTCCATCGTCATCATCATCATTCCCACATGAAATATAAAATGCAACGACAACGACAACGTAACTTTTGCCGTTTTTCTTTCCTCTCTTCTTCCTCCGCTTAAGCAAATTGTTAGCAGTTATGTTTAAGGAGGGAAAATGAAGATAATATTCCTGCAATTTAACACAAGACATTTACATTTAGGAAGGAATTGCTTTCAGAATTTTCTCGTACGTAAAAATGCTATACGTTCGTTGTTTTATTCTTTTAGGTTGAGCAAATATCCAAGATATTATTATTGTTTTCGTTAGAGGAGAAAAAAATTGCTACGCTTTTTTATGTGATGATGATTGCAACGGTTTGGGAAAATCGAAAATAAAGAGAAAGTTTTTCATTAAGTCCGAATCATTTTTTTTCATCTGTGTATTTTTTTGTTGATTTTGCACGTACCTCCAATTCTAATAAGATCCATCTTTTTCTTGCAATGTTTGCAAGCTTTTTCTCATAACCAAAAGATAAATTTTTTCATATTTTACTGGTTTGTTGGCTATTTCGTTATTGTTTAGCGATAAAGCATCCCTCCCCATTTATTTACTAAATTTAATAAAAAGTTTGTTGTAAAAGAAGTTGTTTGCGATAAAGATGAAAGCTGATTATGATGAGGAGATCTCTAATAAACTTGGGAGAAACGAGGAAAGCCAGTATGTTTAGGTATAAATTGTGATGCTTTTTTTGCAGCGGCTTTTGTTTTATTTTTCACAAACTGTTGTTTGCTTTTGCTTTCTTTATCTTCTGTCAATTAGACTATATTTTACTCAACGACAAAATAATAGTGGAGCGTGTAACGTGTGTCTTGGAAAGCAGAGAGGTATATGCGATTGTTTATTTCTTCGTTTGCTGCCTTCTGCGTCTGATTAACAGAAAAGTTTGGAAAGAAACAGTTTGGATGCAGAGAAATTATTTAAAATAGACTTTTAATTTCTAACATAAAAATCTTGTGATAGAGACTCCAGAGTACCTGAATTCCATAAATGCAAAGTATTTTGTTACGAATTTTTAACGGAAATGAATTACGAAAACTTGGTACCTGACTAGGATTTATCTTGTTGCTTTAATTGTTAAGGTTTATTCAATTTTTTAACAAGATGTGTAGATTTGCATAAAGTTAATGGAAATTTTTTTTCTCTCAACAGAAACCCAAATGGAGATGTTGCAGTGAAGCCCGTTGCTGCAGCATTGCAATCGGACAGCTCCTCCTTGTCTGCTTCTTTTCACGCGGAAACTGGAACATATCAGCAAAAAATATTAGAAAGGACAGCATCAATAAAAGAAAATGAACTTGCGATTGGTTCTGGTGTTATGTTCGGTGGTGGTGCAAAGACACGTAAAGTGAAAGATGAAAGTGAAGTGGTTGTGATGCTGAACGATGAGAAAAACGCGAGGAATGACTTGTTACACGTTGCGAGCGGAACTAGAAGTAAAGTTACCTTCAGTAGTAGTAGTGATGTTGATAATAGTGTTAGTGTTGGCGATACTAATCGATTAAGAGTATCCCGAGACAGTAACAATAAAAACGGCAACAATAACAATAATAATCATGTCGTGACTTCAGTGGGAGCATTAGGATTAGGACCAACACCTTTGGAAGAACCCCAACATCACCAACATTATCATCAACCCCCTCCAATGTTTGTAGAGTGGCCTGAGTATGACTCTCTGGATAAAAAGTATCTTATTTTGGGTAAGTCATTTGAAACTAAATCTGAATCTGACTATCATTAGACTTCTATTCGGTTATTGAATTGGTTGATGTGGAATATACTTCTTTTAACGTCCAAATTTTTTATAAGTAAGGTATTTAGTCCCATTACACGCAGATTGAGTCTGTCTTTGACTGTTAGGAAACATGTATTATGTAATATGTATGTATGTATTGTGTTACAATACAATAATATAGTTCGACAATTAAGTTTCGTACTTTTTGAAGAATACTGTAAATTTCAAGCAATTTCCCGATCTATTCTGCCCATTTTCTTAACTGTAGTCCTAAAATTACCAAAACATTGTGACATTCTCGTTCCGTAACCTACTGAACAATGAAGTGAAATCTCCCAAAATAGAATAGGAAAGGAACCATCCAAAAAACGTAATAATAATGTCACGCCACGCTCCGTAAAATACCCCTTTTACAAGCCTTTTCACTTTCAACTAATTAAAAAGTCCATTCAGGCTTGTTCCTTTTTTTT
>JAHZNJ010000728.1:0-13646 GCA_027744475.1 Lepidocyrtus cf. sotoi NNG-2020 | reverse complement strand
ATCACAACAACAAAACATAAATAATAGCCATGAAAGTGTTTCTTTACTACTCAAGCATTTGAATGAATCATGTATGGAAAGTAAAAATACGAATATATTGTAGGAATGCAACGAGCTAGTGGAAAAGTTATGCACAAAGGAATTCACTCCGTACAAGGGGCTAATAAAAATAGGAAATATCTCTTCAAAAGTAACGCTGTGTCCCCCTCCTCAGCCATTCCTGTCGAAAGAAGATGAGAAGCGATTTGACATAGCGGAAACGATAGAGATTCTGGGCTTTGTTGAAGTAAATGATATGGCTTGTCCACCAGTCTATTCAAGGCATTTACTTTTGCCTTTAAGAAATGTCAATGGTAAGATAAGATTTTGGCCATAACGTTCTTGAAATTGACAGTTTTCTATGTTTCGAATATGAATGCTTAAAAATTTGTTTTAAATCATTCGGGAAATTAGGGAGTAAAGGAGATGAGTCTGTGGAAGAATCGGACGGCAATGTTCCAAACTTTTGTGTCTTATTGCACGGTGCTTTGAAAGTGGCCACGGAGCATTACTGTGCAGTTTGCGAAGTCGCTAATGAATGGTACGGGTTCATCCATGCATTTTCAGACAGCAAAAAGAAATCAAATCTCATTCTGTCATTGTTAGCACCAGGTAATTAGTAGCCGATGGCTGGAATTTCAAACGGAAATTATTCATTTTTTACGTTACTTTTAATTAAAATGAACTCTTATTTAATGTATAGGAACCAATGCCGTACCATGGCTGGGTAATTTACAGCAACTAGGCCCTAAAAGAGAGTTTGTTCCAAAAAAGGGAAGCCAAGAGGTTCCCAATTTCCCTGTTAAAAGTCTAGATAAGAAGAGTTATATTGCTACCCCTGTGCAAACTACCGTCTGGCTGACTTCTGGAGGATTGAATTCGGACATACAGAAACTGTTGCGTCATGCCAGAAAACTGCCCGAGAAGACTGTCCAGTTCTATAAAGTAAAAAAAACTATCGCTGACGTGACCTACTAAAGTAATTTAAACCTAAATTCTGGACTATACTGAAGTCTCTTTTATATTTTTTCTAGGAACTAAACCGTATGCGAAGATGGGCTTTGGCTCTCGGTTTCGAAAGTATATTGGAAACAATCGCTCTGGTACAAACAATAAGATAAATAAATGTAATTTTTTAAATCATACACAATTAATGATTTATTTTTAAAACTGAACTACATATTGTTTTTAGGTTCTTGAGCGAGAGTGCATCTCAACCTCACATCCAGAAGCATCGATACAACTCACCCACGCAGCAAGTCAGCTAAGAACTCAATCGTCGTATTCTTACAGCATTACTCACCATGTTGGAAAATGAAAATGTTTTAATTTATAAAAAGCTTTATTATCAACAAACGCGAATTGGTCCGTTTTTTGTAAAAATATATTTATTAAACGATAATTCATTTTTTACAATGTTATTATTATTATTATTTACGGCTTCCGTTTAAACTTAAATAGGAATATTAGTACATATTATACAAATTGGTGTATTTTGTAATCCTTTATAAACTAATTGTTTTTATCACAGCTTTCCCCTTTTACTTTATGATGGGATGTAATTTAATGTTTAAGGTGTTTAGAAAATAAATATTATATTTAAGTAGCTATTCTTCTCGTTGCAAATAGTACAAATCAATTGAATCCTTCCTAAGCACCCCATCATTGCTATTTCCGTTTCAGTCAATAGTTTTCTTCGTCATCATATCTCATCTCAAAAGTTAAGTTCTGTTCATGGTTAAGTTTTCTACAGTCTAGACTGATAGAACATTCATTTATTGCATAATAGGAATTATCTTATTTTTTATCAACTAGTTCTTAAGCGAAAGTCAATCCAGTGCGTTGCAGGAAAAGTTTCCGATTCTGTTTAACGTGCTGCGCTATGAGTTCAGTAGGGATAGGGAAAGGAAGGACGCCAGATGTAAGAGGGAATCTCTTCTGAACGGGAAGCAAAGACTGGTGAAGGGTATCCCCATTCATCTACTGGAGAGGATTTATACAACTTTATTTAACAATAATTATATTGAGCTTTTAAAATATATTTTGTAAATATTTGAGATTGCGATTATGGGAGACTTTTAAAAATTGGTTACAAATACATACAACGAGTAATAAAAAATAGAAAATACATACTTCATACTTGGTTTTAAAGCTTTTATGAGAAATATCGAGACATAACGGAAGTACAACAATTGCAAGAAATTTTACATAATTATTCTTAAATAATAACTTAAAAAGTAATTCGATTCAAAATTTGAGTATTTCCTAATAAAAACTTAAATAATACATACGTGGGATTAGAGGTAGGGTAGGCATATAAAGTACACAAAATAAAATTACATAATACATAATTCGTTGCAAATAAACTTTATATTATGACAGATATAAAATCAGTTATCGAAAACGAGGACGCTTTTTTAAATGTTGATATTCTGTTGAGGGCTCACAGTATGAATATGGATCATGGTGACTACTTCCTCCAGTAAACATGAAATGATCGGAGTGAAGCGGAGGAGGAGTTCCCTCGCTGGTCCAATAGCCGTCCATAATAGGATTACAAGATGGCGGCCCCCGGTTTCGTCTTTCGTAATTCCAAGCTGCTGTAAATTGTGAAAATAGAATTTCAAAGTTAGACAATGTATAAGCTGAACGAATAGAATAAATCAAAAACTTTTCTTTCTTTAGCTTTAATCTTTAATCTAATTCTAATACCATCCATTGATCTCTTCCCTGGATATGCACCCCAAGAGCTTTGTCTATTACTGGCCGACTTACTACTGTGCCCTATTTAAAGAAAAGAAGATTTAAGCAATTTAAAAACAAAAGATAAAAAATCAAGTGTAGCAAGACTGTTCCTTTTTATTTTTCTTACCCGCAGCAGACTGACTGTTTGGTAACCCCATACCAGCACGGAAACCAGCAAGATAAGCTGCCTTTTGTTTTCCATGATCTTCCGCAAGACGAATTCGTATCGGTTCTTCAGCTCCTTGAGGCACATAATTGTTCAAAGCATTGATTGCAGCAGCGGCTTGGTCCCTCCTTTCGAATCTACAAAGCATTTCCGGGTAGATAGAGCACAATAAATTATAAAACACTCCAACAATGCAAGTAAGTGACAAAACCAGAAGTGGAAAAAACGTACCTGATAAAAGCAACACCCCTAGGAAGATTAGTGTAACGATCAATCAGGAGTTTCCTTTGCACGATTTCTCCGAACGGAGCAAACAATGCGAACAAATCTTCTTCTGTCATGTTTCTAGGAAGATTAGTCACGTACAGGTTGGTATCTTTGATATCATCTGAAGGGGGCCGGGCGAATGAGACTTTTATCCGTTTATTCTCTACTTGAGTTGCATTCATTTCAGATCTGGCTCGAATCCCATTATCCTCATTAACAAAGTTTACAAATCCAAAGCCATAGGAATAGCCAGTCTTGAAAAAGTAAAAAGAGCAACTTGGATATAAGGTTTTTCGGATTATAACATAATGTTTGTGTTCTACAATTTTTAGTTTTTTATATTACCGTAGCATCTCTCATAATTTTCACACTATCGATTGCTCCAAAACCCACGAAGAGATTGAATAGCTGACGATCTGTGAAGGTCTGTGGTAGATAATTGACAATTAGATTACGCTTGGTGATAATGTACTTTTTCCCCGTCTGGCTCACAGCTACCGACGATTTCCCATCTTCTGTATCCGAAGACGAAGATTCGTTCAGGTTTTTCGAATGCTCAATCACGCAGCTGGAAGTCAGCTTTGGAAAGGATGCTTTATCTCCATCTCCGATTCCGATGAGGGTGACTGAGTCGTCATCTTCATTATGGCGATGATAGAAGCTGTTTTCAGCGGCATTCGTAGACCAAGCTTTAGTTGACGAAGAAGTGGAAGAATCTTTCTCTGACTTTGACTTCAAATCCTGCATATTTTCACTTTCTCCTTCTCGGTCATCTCCTTTGTACTCCTCAACTTTCTTCATCATTCTCATGAATCCACTCTTGAAACCTGAAACAAAACAATTTTAATTTAAAATTTAACTACACAAATCGATTTTAATGCTGGTCGAAAGTTTTAGATTTGAAATTTCCTCCTCACCCTCCACTTTATTTTATCAAATTCTTTAGTTAACCACAAATATTTAGGTGAAAGAGGAAAGATATTTTCCTTGTCACAACACCTCAAATTCCTAAATTGAGAATGGAAAGTACAAATTCAGTTTTAGTAAGTTCACTTTTGTAAAACTAATGTAAGTTTTTATAAGTGCTTCTAGAATTTGTTGTCAGGCCGTTGTAACAAAATCCTACCCTATCTTTTTGGCTGACTGCGTACTCAACTCAGGGTAAACTGACAACAACAAAACAACAGACGAAACGAGGTAAGAGAAAACCTTTACTAATCGTAAGATCTCACAAAGACGATTCAATATTACATCGGATAAAATCCAACAATTTGAATTTTAATTTAAAATGCCTAATATTGTGCTAGTAGTTCCAACGAATTTTAACAACTAGCAAATTAAAACAACAAGTAACAAGTTCTGGTGATAACAAAATCTACCGTTTTCCAATAATATGCTCATTAGTATAGTATGTTTATGAAGCTATCGTTTGAAAACCTTTTGTAACGCACATGCATAATATATTATAGAATCTACTACCAATTACTAACGATAACGATTCAATTTAACGAAGGTTGCTCTGCTGATTTAATTACATATGTAAAAATACATTGTTAAACGGTGCAATATGATTGAACAATAAGGCAATGTCCCATACATAGTTGATTCAGACAGATGAGCTGAGACGACATAATGAATAGTTCAATTACATTTAATTCAGTTAATTAAAACGACTTACTTGAACTTGTTTGTGTGTCCGGCGAATAGGTTAATTTTGCAGCTTATTTATTTAGTGTTTATTTTAGCATTAAATATTTCAAATTCAACACTGAACTGAACTGATTTTAGAATATTTTAACAAAAATGATTTGTAAACTTTTTAGCACTTTGTCTTGTTAATTACTGCTACTACAGAGGTTATAATTATAAATAATAATAATAGTTTTCATTGACAAACACTTTTTAACAAAATTTAAAAAACAATCATTTGCATTTTTAAATTGTCTTCTTGTTAAAGGTGAAAGGGTTCGGGTTAGAAAAGTTGGATTACTACAATTATCAGCAGTAAAAGTGGAATTGATAGGAAATGTTTTCAAGAACATTTTTTCGTATTTTTACGTAACAGTTGAATGAATGAATGAAGAAAGTCGTAAAAGGAAGAGAAAGACTAATGTCCTATCGTCATCATTCTTCTTATCTTGAAGAAAAGATTTTAAAGTCTTCGTTTTTAGTGTTTTCCGTAAAAGTAGATGCACACAGTCACAGCAGCTGAGAGCTGACTAAAATGACAAAAATGCAAATGCAACAGAACACATACCTAAACAAACCTACCTATTATTTTCTTGCTGCAATGTACTTTTACTTCACGTATTGAAAACAAACAACGTGTTTGGTTTTAAATGGTTTTGCTGCCTTTTTTCGGCATGCAGAAAATCGCATAATAGAGAAGCACATGCATAAGGGAAGAGACTGGGCAAAATGCTTTGCTTATGCTTGCATTTTTGCAGAACGGGTTGTTGTATTCATTTTTTCGCAATTTGCCTTTTTTCTGCACTTTTGATTTGATTTTGCTTTGAATGGCAAACCGTTTTGACAAATAGCAACAGAAACAAAGGTATATGGATGACGGTGAGACGCGTGATGACGATGAGTGCGTTTTCTATGAAAATTGAAAATTCTTACACATGTCAGTTTTATAGTTAAATTACCGTTTTATAGATTTTTGTGAATGCATTTTTGTGTCATTTCATCATTCTGAACAAAATTATACCATAAGCAAAGAATAATAATGAAATTGTTAATTAGTTAATAGGTGTATATTTGTTATTAGTAATAGATTTAAAGATGAATGAATTCATTTAATTTTGAAAATGATTTTTTCTGTGACTCGAAAGAGAAATTAACGGAAGCGGAACACAATCCTAAATAGAAAGCGGCAGCACTTTTGTACGTTGTATACCTGGCAGCAGCGTAGCTGGCAAGAAGGAGTTATAATGCTTTCGCCGTGTAATAAAGCAAATCGGAGTTTATCGGATGTGGGAAGCGTGCAGCAGCAGCAACAGCATTTGGAAGCTGTTACTGCTGTGCTTGGAGGAAAAAGAAATTTAGGCGGTTGTAGAAGGAGCAGCGAGGATGGAGGTGGTGGTAGTGGTGGGGATACGGATGACCCAAATCCAACGAAGGAACGCGACTGTCTTGTCTCTTCTGCTTCCACACAAAAACTCAACGTATATAGCCAACGGGATAATGAAGAGGAAGCTCAACCTACATCTTCCAGGAAGGTAGTACTTTCCAGCTGTAGGTGCATTTATATTGAAGTGCAGTGCACAATGAAATAGTTAAATTGAAGGCCAGTTTTAATGACGAATCAAAATTGTAAGATAAAAAATTTGAAGATTTGTTGTTTTCTGTATAGTCATCGTTCTTGTCAATTCTGTCAAGAGCTAGTTTCAGTTGGAGTTTTAGCCACGACGATAATTCGAAAAACAAAATGGGGACGAGGGCAGCAGCTTGTAAGTTACAATTTTGATTTCACCCCTTACATTTTCAAGTTGGCGAGTTATTGAGTTTAATATCTTCGTTATTAATTAACAGTCACTGCGAAAATTCGCAACCTGCAAGACTACCATTCCCGATTAACGAATGGAATAATGCCGTTGCCGACGGGATTGGATATAGCGAACACGCTGAAGCACTTTTCGCAGACTTTGTTGGGTGAGGCTTCCAATGCGTCAATAAAACCTGATAGCTTTTGATTTTTTACCATTGCACATTATTTGGTTAAGTGGACNCAGACTTTGTTGGGTGAGGCTTCCAATGCGTCAATAAAACCTGATAGCTTTTGATTTTTTACCATTGCACATTATTTGGTTAAGTAGACGTTTCGTTTTTAAAGCTGTTTTGAAGGATGTTCCACAATATCCGCTGGAAATGTTGAAACAGCGATCAGAGGAGTCTGCTCGCATGCAATTGTTTCCAAATCTGGATTACAATGCTTTATTCAACGTAGTTGTTCAGCTCATCGACGTGGCCCCAATTGTCCAACTTGGAGTACAGGGTAAAGTTTTAAAAATAATTTGCGGATTTTACTAAAATTTTCCCAACTTTTTTGGATCATTATTAAATCAAATGGGTTTTATGATGGGTTTCAAATGTTTTATCTATATATAGCACTTGGACAGGCAATTTTGCAAACTATCTCCTGTCTCCTGCCGTTTTTGGAACATACGCATATAGACACGCTACCATATATTGTGGCAACCTCACTTGGAACATTTCCTTCCTCACTACATAAAGATATTATTGACCTTCTCTGCCATTATTTGTTACCATTCACATTGTGTAAGTTTGCATTAAAGTACTTAAAATTGCTACCAAATCTTCTTTAATCATTCTTTGACGCTTTGTCCAATTTCGTTGTTTCCAGATAACTGCGATCAATGTCCAGAAAAAGCTGCTTACGCAATGCAATCTGTCTCGGCAGTTCTGATGATGGTGTTTCAATACACATCTTCTTCCGGTTAGATTAATTTTCATGTAAATAAAATGTTAAAAGCATACTGCTGCGCATTCTTAAATGTATTGTAATTCCTGTGATGTTTCGTACATTTAAAAAAAGAATACCATTGCCAAATTCTGGAAGCTGTCATGTGTTACAAGAGGGATTCAATCAAGGATCTTTTGTGCGTCATCGCTTACGGGACAGTGGAAGCTAGAAAAGTTGGAATGAAATTGCTGGTTTACTACTGGCCGCATGTTAATCCTACTTTATATGATCGAAGAAATGTCAATTTTAATTTTAATGGTAAAAAAAATGGAACAGGATTTTATAGTTTGGCTTGGTATAATTACATTTTTGCATTCATATTGTACATAATACTCTAATTTCTTGCAGGATATAAAATTCCAAATTGTCGAAGCGAAATGTGCAGTGTAAACAACACTGGGATGTGTGCAGATGCGGCAAAGGTCTGCTTTGACCATTCCGTGGGAATTTCCCTCGCCCCAGAAAATCCTCCTCCGTTGTTCCTCTGCCAAGAATGTGCAAGCCGGCTTCAATCAGAGCAACCAGCTGCTTCTGAACATTTATACGATATTTTACTTCCTATTATGAAAGCAGGAACCACTTGTGAAAATAAGGTACTTCTAAAATCCAAAATGATATAGTTGTCATTTAATGGTTGGAATTGATTGTATGTTGGGAGACTTAACATTTTTATTGTTTATTTTAGAACTGCCGTTCACAAGGACCTGATAAGGTGCTAAATGCAGTCGTGTGCTTTCACGCAGAGTGTGCAAGTTACAATGGGAATCGGCCTATACGTTACTGCAACCAATGCCACTCAATTCGACATAATAACAGGCGTGGGCTGGATCATGTTTTCCACAAGTCAATTCAATCCCCAGATAAATCAGATACAGAGCTATTAAACTACCACGTTGAAGCGGTTGTGAGGTATATCACTGCTGAATACTGTTTTTTTAAAATTAAAGCTAAAAGTAGTTAATAATAATAACTCACTTAAAATTCTTCGTTTAAAAAGTGCTCTGTTGGAAGCGGAGCCCCTGTCTACCCGTGGAGGAACTAAAGATGTGCTAGATCAGCAGACAAGGTTGCGCCTGTTTACTGACGGAGAATTCACAGATCCTATTCCAATCGAGGAGCGGAGGCTTTTGGGAAGATTCGGAATTTGGCTATTGGTCGGATTTTTTAATCCCGAAGATGACATATTGAAAGACGTATTAAGTCGCTTGCTATCCGCACTCTTTCAGTGGTTTAATACAACCGCGTATTTAGGAAACGGTATTATTTATTGAAGATACTAATACAAATCCGGTTGTCGAAAGTCAAATTATATTAGTCGGCAATTTTATACTGTTTTTGCACATTGCCCCGTTTCCCAATAGATCCGTCTGCTAATGCGTTAGAGCGATTGAAAAACGAAGTGGTATGCCCTTGGCTGAAGAGAGTTATTAAGACCCATTTTGATACTTTCGTAACTTGTCTTTTGCCGCATCCTCCGGATTATGCTAGAGTTGGTGGGCATTGGTAAATCTCGTTATTTAATGACTAAATTAAGACTCTTTCTTACATTACATAAAACGTCGTTATAATGAGTCCTGTTTAATTAAATTATGCAGGGATGTGATTTATTTTGAGGTGAATGCATTTTTGATTTTAAGCCTAGTAGAACTAGTTTCGTTATGAGGAAAGTTTAATTCAAGTTCTTAAAATTAAATTGAGCCTTTCAAATTCTTTTTACACAGCAAAGTCATGGATCCAGAAATGAATCCTTTGGGATTCGAGGCACGACAAATGTATCAGTTCATTGCGGTTCGATTTCATCAAACCTCCCACAAAGTTAAAGAGCAAGCATTGAAATGGCTGCAAGTATTGTCGAAGCTTGAAATTGTTATCCCACTCTATTTCATTTTCTCAATTTTTCGAGAGGGGATACGACCTAAGGCGGACAAGGTTCCGAAAAGGGGAAGTGTTTCCCAATCCACAGACAATACCACCTCGAAAGACGTGATCTGTAAGTGAGATGTAGTAAAACCAAGAATAAAAGCCACAAACATTAAATAATGCAGAATGAAAATAACACTTAATGATCGACAAATATTAATTATACAGCTGCCATTTGCCAAGATGACTCTCCTAACGCATCATCCTTGTCTGACGACGAGGAAAACATACAGTTGCATACCGAGCAGCAATCCGACAGTGAATTAATGCTCTCGTCCTTCATTTTTATGTTGGACATAATTCTGAAGCAGGTATGTCTAACCAACAACCCTCACTCAACAAAGATATATCAAAATACAAAAACATTTCATGGATTTTTCATGCGATTATTATTTTAGCTGGAGCTTCAAGAAGTGGAGCAACATAAAGGGCTTCATACTTTAGTAGCAAAGGACGCCATGGTACTTCTTCATAACATGGTTGCAATGCCATGGCCTGGAACACATACGTGCCAGCAGGGTCTCGACTGCCAATTTTGCGAGATGGCTGTGCTGTGGTATCAACTTGCTCTCGAGATTGTTCAGAAACTTGCTCCAGAAAATTCTGCTTTAGCTCCCGATGTAAATCAAGGAAATTATGTTTAATTCAATAATTCAAAAAATCAAATCAAAAAGGAAAATTAGAAGTAAATTGTTTTTTCTCGACTTTAGCTTATTCTAAGCCCTGACGGGGAATTTGGAAGTAAAAGTATTTTGGATGCTCCACAAAAGCCAGATACAAAAAGTGATTCCAAACCGGCCATCTCACCAAAATCCGAGAGCCGTGGGTTAGAGGGGATTATAGTAAATATGCCCCAAATTCTAACGGCTACAGTGGAAACCGTTTCAGAAATCGACTTGGGCCATATTTTGCCGTCGTCTGATAGAACTGTGAAAGCAGTTGCTCGTGCTGTAACAATTACTGATTCTGACATTGGTAAATTGCGTTGACCGTTACCTTACTTTTGTTGCTTCTATTTTATAACTTAATAAGTCATCCTGTAATTATTTTTCTTGAATCAGCAAATGCAACCGCACAAGTGCAATCCACACCATTAATGGGTGACGCCGACGGGGATGGGGACGGAGATGATAAGCGGGACTCGTGGGTGACTACAGTTGGAAAGTTCAGGTTCCTTATTGAAGAACTACCTCCGTTTCTGCAGTTCACATATGAATTGTTAAAGGTAATGTGAAGATTATTTTTTTAAAATGAAAATGTAATTATTAACTTTAAAAATATAATTTCTTATCTGTAGAAAATTCCCGATGAAGAAGACCCGGAAGTGATGCATAACATGTTAAAATGCTTGAGAATAATGTTTATTCACGGAGAAGTATTCATCAAAGCGTCAAAGGAGCATCGTGGATTTGTAATTTGGTGTCAGGAGAATCTTTTAATAAAAAAGTAAATTAATTCATCAATAAAATTTTCTCGTTGTGATTGTGAAATGTTGGGGCAATGTGATATATCTGTATAAACACTGCACTGCCTGGTAATGGTGATCATGATTTCGATTTCTTCCTTTTTTACTATCATGGTAGCTTGTGGGAGCTCATGGATGCAGAATATTCTCAAATATGCGAGCAAGCTGTCCCGATACTTTTGCATTGTATAACTCTCCCCGTTGGAGCAGATATGTTTTGGAAGCAGATCCAAGACGAGTTCCATAGTCCTGATTGGAGACGTCGCTTCACGGCAGGTATAATTTTCTTCCAAAATTTCTTAAATATCGCGGTCATTTTATTACAATTCTCTATTCAATACGTTAGTTAAAAAACTGCACTGATTATTTTGCGTTTTAAGTCGAAAGAGTGATCACAATTACAAGATTTATGGACTCTCACCCCGTGCGAAACAGTCAAGCTTTGCAAACGGCACTTGCAAACGCGTTCTGCTACGTTATATCCTCGCTTGATGATCCACATGTTTCAGTTGCTCAAAGAGCCGCTCTATATTTGGGAACTATTCATGACTCTTCGTTTGCAGTAATATATTTCATAAATAATAAAAAATCATGATTGTTTTAATTGTTTGACTCGAGTTTCAAAGCGAATTCGTTGTTTGATTATGGAATTAGAATATGATGCATTGTTTGGAAACTCAATTTGACACAGTAATCATAGATCGCCCCGTTATCCTTCAGGTCGCACCGTTATATATTATTATGATTTATGATTATAAATTATTATATAATATGTATTATTGCATATTTTTTAAATAATATTTTATATTACATTTTTTTTATTTAATAGTCATTATATTTACTTCTCAACACGGTCAGCGACAGGAAGATTTTACGTTGGGATTTTTTCCTGAACTGCTTCGATGCTTTGTTCCTGGAAGCTCAAATCACGCTGGAAAGGTTGGGCGAAATCACTCTTACAAAGGACGTTAGAAACATTGAAGGGAATTTGGACAACTTCATTAAAAAACTTGGCAGAGTTCATGAAGCACTTATGAAACACGAGAATAATTATGCGACAGGCTCAAGAACTCTCTTCGCAAGTTTAGGATCGAAGGTAACCTATAAAAGGACAATGTCTGCACCCAGCGGTCTACAGGCTAAAGGTCAGCCGGGTAGCGGTCCTTCCGGAGTAGGAAGTGCAGCAGATAAAGCTTATTGGAGGCAGTCATCCGCACCAACATTGAAACGGAAAGGATCGAGACATGGAGTTGGTAAAGACTTTTATTCTTTTAAAAATGTGTGTGTAAAAAATTGAAATTGAACGATATTTTTAAAGAAATTATGCATGTAAATTATTAAATCTTTAGAGGGATACATTCACGGACTCCTTGGAGGGGATGATACTCACTTGCTCGGAATTTTTCATAGGATTATAGAAGTGGAGGAGGTAGACAAAGAAACAATGCATCTGCTTACGTTCCTGTTCATGCAGTTTCTCTCTCGCTACAACAGAGGGGTACGTTTCAAAGTTTTATTTAAAAACACAAATTTTAAAGAGTAAGCTTCTTTCAACATTGATTAACGGTTTGTAAATGATGTGTAGCCCATTCCCAGTGACAATAAGCAGCTTGCTCGAACGCAAAACGTGCTTCTGCGTCATTTCACTATGCTGTTGGGGTACAACTCTCAAGATAAGACTTTCTTTACTCCGCCAGCCAGAATGAGATCTTCCCCAGTTTTCAATTCCTTCATCTCTTCACTTCCGCAAGTACTTGATCAAAACTTTAGAATCGGAGGAACGCTTTTGCCACTCTCTCTCACAATCCTACAATACTGCCCTGGTCCGTCGAAAAGCGCGGGTGGAAGGTTAAATCCTTCCTGTTCGTATTCCCTCTGGTATTTGGAGCCACATGTCAGAAGGAGCTGGCTTATGAGTTTGATCGTTATCCTGTACAAGTATGATTATGGGGCATCCCCTCTCTCTGGACAAGTGCAGTCCGTTATCAGAATTGTATTGAACACGTTGAATCATCAGGAGCATAAGTGTAGGCCGTTGCCTTCCACTTTAATTCTTGATGAACCGATTGGTAGATCGCGAGGTAATCAACAAACACAATTACGCTTCTTAATAATCATGAGTCATGATTAATTTCGAATTATGTAGTTTTTATATTACTATGAGTAATTTGACATTTTTTAATAGATATCAGCCGAACTACATTGGGAAACACGGCGGGAGACCTTGAACACATTACGGAGCATGAAACTCCTCCCATCACTCCACTTTCCACTCACAATGTTTCACCAAGCTTTAGCTCCACCCGCGAAGCAAGAAAGAGTGTCAGCAGTATCTCGTCAGTCAAGCAGGGAAAGAAGGGAGGGATGGTTGGAGGAGTCTCCGACTCTTTTGACATGATGTCGTCTACTGATGACCCAGATGATATTGAACCGGAGCTTGCAGCCATTCCAGAATCCCCTCGGTTAATGATTGCAACGGAAACGGTAAAGTTTAAAAACCAGGCGCAATTTGAACTTGAGTTTTGTTATGATGATTTTTTAAAAAAAAGAGGTATTTT
>JAHZNJ010000727.1:0-10672 GCA_027744475.1 Lepidocyrtus cf. sotoi NNG-2020 | reverse complement strand
GTGGGAGTGGTGGTGGTGGGGGGAAGAAGAAGAAGAAGAAACGGAGGCATAGGTGAGTTTTTTTTTTAAATTATGGGAAGAAAAACAGGAAACGGAATTGGTATTTTTAAAAGAAAGGAATTTTTGATTTCTAAAAATAAAAGATTTTTCACGTTTCTTTAATTGATAAGATTTAAAGATTTATGCGAGTATTAAGTCGGTCGTATTGAAGAGAAAGCAGGTTTTTACTTCGTATAGTTTCATAATCTCCGTCCAAATAAAAATAGATAAGCAAAAGACGAGTTGACGACTCTAACTTTTATATTTTTTTCTAAATTTCTGACATGGCCACTTTCTTTTTTGCATAAATTAAAGCAACTTTTCTTGTAGATTTTTGATCTATTTAAAGAAGAATTAAGGATGCTTAACTTTTTTAAAAAAATAATTGTGTTTGATATGTGAGAAATGTGAGAATCTTTTTCCGGAGAAGGTTATACGTTACACGGCTAAACTCTGTTTCATGCAAGGGAAATGTTATGAACTCGTTATACGAATGCAGCGATACGAATATGATAATACAAAATCGAGTTGTTGAGTTTGAGTGCACATCATCATAGTAAATTTTGTAAAAGTTTTGTTTTTGGAGAGAAATGAGATTTTTTTGAGAGTTTTGGAGAAGAGAAAGTTAAGGATTCCTGAGGAGTTTGTAATTTAGTTGTAAACATTGATTTTTTTACTGATACGGTAATTAAAGAAGGAAAATTTTATTTAGTGATTTTTAAAATCTTGTATTTCTATAACTTTAGAAGAGTAATGGATTCGTATAAAAAATAGCACAGAAGCGTCTGGCTAGTAGTAGAGAAAGTTCGTATAAATAATTTTATAGACGAAGAATTTTAAACGTTTTTTTTGGTAATCAATTAATAAGACTATAAATTTTAAAAATTTGATATTTTTTCTTGCTGGAAAAAGTTCATGTAGAGATATTTGAAAAAAGTTATCTGGAGAAAGTAATGAGACTTTTGTATTATGATTTTATGCAAGTTTTTTTTGGTTGTTCTTTTTTAATGCAATTCAATTCGTGAGGTTTATATAAAATTATTATCTCATTTTTACAACATTTAATAAATTTTTGTATTTAGTTCAGAGAATATACTTCAAATTAACATTTTTAATTTCTTTATAATTTAAGTTAATTCATTTTCGAATCATTTCAGAAACAGTCACATTTTTCAATTCATGACGTTATCTAAAAAAAAATACTTTCAGTTTTGGTGACAGATTTCACGCATGAAATTGCTTAAGCGTTTTTTTATATCGATTTTTTGAAGTTCCTGTTTTTTAATGTTTTTCTAACTAAATACAATAATTGAAATTTTCGATCAATTTCTTTATATTCAAGTTAATTTTAATGAGAGCAATTATTTTTAAAGCGCTATAATTTCATTCGTAACGTTATAAATTCTAAAAATAAACAGTTTCAACGTTCTCTTTCATATAAAAATTAACACAAATTAAGTTTCGATTCCTCTGATATATATAAATTCAGAATGATGATAAATTAACATCAGCTTTATTCTATATTCAGTAATAAATGGGGAAGAATACTTTTTACTTTACTCACTTTTTTGGTGATAGATTTCACGCATGATTTTTTTTTGCTTAAGCGTTTTTGTATATTTGAAAGTGACATTTGTTTCCAGCAAAAATTAATATAAAAGCTTCTCGGAAACGCTTCAGCCATTAGAAAAAAATAATACTTTCAGCGTTCTCTTTCTTATGAAAAGTTACGTTTTGATTCTTGATATATAAAATGTACATTTTTAGTAAGAAATTGGGAAAAATAGTTTTTGCTCTCTGATGCTTTGTTTCAATCTACGCTTTACCCAGCGATTTCATGTAAGAATAAGTCAGAAACCCTTCAGCTTGAAATTTACATGCTCATTATACGGACGGATAGTTTAGATGGATTCTATGAATGGAATCAAACTAAATTTGTTTTATCTTCGAGTAAAAAACACGAATGAAAAAGGATAAAATCATAATTAATATTATTAAAAATCATACGAATCATTCGAATTCTAACATATGTAATTATAATATATAGGTTATCTTTCAATAAAATTTTTTATGGTTAATTCTAAAAGATTGAAAACTATGATTCAAGTTTAGATAATTTAAAATTAGAAGAAATGCTAACGCATTATATTCTGACACACGAACATCACGAAATCCGTATGAAATTAACGAAACAGTTTACAACAAATTACACAAAAATATTTCAATAAAGACATTCTTTCATAAAAGAATCTTTTAAAATCAATATAAAAGAAACGTGAATTACAAAAATCCTAAAAAAAAATAATTGAATAGAAATATAGAAACTACACAGGTGTTAAAAGTAACTCAATACTACAACTCAACAACATAATTGAAACAAATTAACCTGTCAAAATAAAATCTCTCTATTATTCAAACAGAACAATCTTCACATCTTACCAACTCGAAGAACTCGAAAAAGCATTCAAAGAAGCACATTACCCAGACGTATACGCTCGTGAGATGTTGAGTTTGAAAACTGATTTGCCTGAGGATCGTATACAGGTTAGCTAAAAACGCTTTCAACATGAATTCTCTCTTTTCCCAACAACAATAAAATAAAAAAAGCTGATTTCTAACATCTCAGGTCTGGTTCCAAAACCGAAGAGCCAAATGGAGAAAAACAGAAAAATGCTGGGGTCGTAGCACAATCATGGCTGAATACGGTTTATACGGGGCTATGGTCAGACACTCTTTACCATTGCCTGAGACCATTCTAAAGAGTGTTAAAGATAACGAAGAAATGTAATGAAAAAGAAGAGAAAGAAGTTATGAATAGTGGAGAGAAGTCTGAGTGTGTAGCTCCTTGGTTGTTGGGTAAGATATTGGGGTTAATTGAGACTACTGCTTTTTAGTATTCAAAAACATTTAAAATGGTTTTAATCAATTCCAGGAATGCACAGAAAATCTCTAGAAGCCGCCGAACAACTAAAATCCGCAATGTCAAGTTTACAAAACTCACCTAAAACTCATCATCATAAAGAGCCGAATTACTCTTCATCCTCATCAGAAGCAGAATCGACCCGTTCTCCATCAACATCCTCATCATCAGAAGAAGAAGATTCTCCTAAAAACAAACGCTCAACAACGAACTCATTTAATAATAATAACGAATCAAGTGGAGAAGAAGAAATCCATGAATCCGAGACTGAAAATAATACAACAATTCACCCCAAGAAGAAGAATAAGAAGAAACGGAATACGACGGCGGCGGTAGTATTACCTAATAATACGGATGCTTCCCATCATCATCAGTCTCAAGACACCCAAACTCAAGTCCTCTCGGCTTCAGCTCAGTCTAATATTGTTGGGTTGGTGCGGTATAATGGGAGTAGTGAGAGTGGGGGAAGGGATGGAGATATTTATTATCAAAGGAGAGTTAGTATAGCGAGTTTGAGGGCTAAAGCTGTTGAGCATTTGAATGAGATTGAGAAGGAGATGGATAATAATAGAATGGTTTGGTTTTAACTTAAGTTTTTGGGGAGATGTGAGAAGAATTCTTTTTTTTTGTAAATAATGTACATTTTTTGGGGATTAACTAAATTAAATTATTGATACATTTGTGGATTTGTTTATAAAAAGGAAAGCTTGGGAATGATTTTTTAAGTTTTATATGAACGCGTTTATTTGTAGGTTTAAAAACCGTTTCAGTTCATTCTCATTTTGGTATTATTGATCTGGTTTTTTATTTATTTGCATGGAAGCATATCTGCATCCTATATAGCTGCGCTACTCGCTACATTTCAAGTATGAAAGAATTGAAATACGGAATCTAATTAAAAATGATCCACGCACAAGAATTCTTTCAATTTCAACTATTAAAGTTACGTCCGGTCAATTTTTATTAGCTTAGTTACAAAAAAAAAAACTTTTTATAAACATTCTCTATAATTATAATTTTCGTAGATTGCACTAAAAATTTGGCAACTTTCTTCGATTATTTCATGCATTTTATATGCAGTATTTTGTAATGAGTTATTTTTGGTAAATATTTCTCATCTGAAAATTAAAAAATCTGAAGGAAAACAAAATTGAATTCTATTTGGATAGAAGACGCTTTTCCTAACCAGCTACAACTTTAAACCTTAAAACTGATGTATATCTTTCTTTTTAAAGATTGATATAGTTTTTAGCTGTGACACTATAATTCACTCGAATCAATGTGAATTGTGAATAGATTGGCTAAAAATTGACTTTGCAACTATGCCGGTAATCATTAGAAAATCGGGTGCATAATGTGTACGCGCATATATCAGAGAGTTTGGACCAAATGATGTCTTTGAAACAGATAAATGAAAATAAAACTCTCCTTACCTTTATTATGGAAAGAAGCCCTTTTTCAATTCCATCCAATAAATTTACTTCTTATAATCTCATCTGAAAATTAAAATTGCGATCATGCGAATCTCTGCGCGTTTCTCTTCAATGATCAGAAATTCATCTGAAAAAAACAGTTATTGTCCAAGAAGCAAATTCACAATTGCATAAAAAATTATGCGAATTTCTTCTTATTAATTTTCCAACATAAACTCAACAAAAAGCAAACTTTGAAATAAATTAGCTGATGAAGGTTGGATAAATATACAAAATTATAAACCTAATTTTAGCAAAAAACATTAAAAAACAAGATTCTGCAATTTTTTTTTTACATAAAAGATTATTTACAAATATGTGAGAATTGATCAAAACTGACTTCCCTTTTGACTGTTGATTACTCGATTCTTTTTTATTCTGATTCTTAAGAAATCGTTTGAAAATAAAAAATTAATCATACCTAAATCTAAATGAGACAAAATAAACTCAACTACGATCCTCCAAACAATTTTAACCCGAAAATAAGTGACTTTTCCCAATTAAAAATATTTTCATAAACTTTAAAGAGAACTAAAATACAATCCAAACTAATTAATAACTCCCAAAAAGAGAATTTAAAGTAACAAACTCAAATTGCCTACTTCATAAAAACGTAACAATGCTCCAAATAAATTATTAAAATAAATCCCTTCCAAAAAAAAACACCACTAACTTCAAAAATCACACATTAAATCATTTTTATTATTTTTCATATATCCCCACCAACAATCCAAAAAAAAAGCATTACACAATTTTCCTTCCCAAAAATGATTTAAAAAGAAGCCAAGTTTATTATTAACAATTTAATTAATGAATGAAATGTTTTCAGTTTCCAAATTAACAATAATCGTTTTTTTTTACATATCCTCCTCAAGCGTATGCTTAACTTTAGAAAAATCGAAATCCTCCCCAGTCCCTCGTTTAAATGTATCAAGAACATCCAAACAAGTAGTCTCGAAGTGAGTAGTAGCATCGTACGAACTTGATATAAATATGTTCGAGGTTTGACCTCCGTCTGTTGGTTCGTAGTAGTCGGATACTGTCACGAACCTAAGGGAAATAATATACAAAACAATTTTTTTAGATTCCGTTTCTATGGTGATTAATTATGTTATTATTTAGTTATAGATTTTTATTACTTCTGCCGAATAGATCCAAGCAACGCCAACCCAGGCCGTATCTCTTCCTCAGGCGTACTACTTTCAACAGTAGTGCTCACCATAGCAATGAACCATCCTTTAGCTGCCACCTGGTGGGTGTAGCTTACTAACGACACGTAGATATCTGCAGAGAAATGTTTTAAATTATAATAATTATCCCCATAACAACGATACTCATGCAATTAAAAATAATAAATTGAAATGAACTAACCACTCTTCCTCCCAACTTGCTTCTGTGGAATGATAATCTGCGTACTCAAAGCATCTTTAGTATTCGGAATAGGATGATCCATAATACAGATTGCCCTGACAACCTGACCAACTTTCTTGACCTTGTCAGTCACGTAACTAGGGTCGCAGTACACTTGTTTGCACTTGGCAACTTCACCTCCAGACCTGACTCCAACTACTTTCCCTGATTCGTCGAGGACTATCTCGTCTACTGGTTTGTCCAGCATGTATGTTCCTCCGTAGATTGCTGATAGCCTGTGGAACAATAACTCGTTTCATTACAAGTGACAATTACAATTAATAAATAAGAAAGTAACCATAGTATCGCTTACCTAGCAAACCCTTGTGGCAACTCCCCTAACCCATACATAGGATAAAGATAAGGACTCTTCCCATACCTAGCAAGACTCTCAGAATACAACTTAATCCTCCGCATAGAATCCCAAGCAGGAACTTTCAAATACTCATCATCCCTATGGAGAGCCAAAGCATGACCAGTAAAATCCCGAGTACCTTCATCTAACCCGAATTTCTCGTATAATTGTGCCATGGTCATTGACCGAGCGTCGAAATCTTTCCAGGTTTTTGGGTCGTCTAGGTTGTATTCTTGGACGAATACTAGGAAGTTTTTGAAGCGGCGTTTTTCGAATAGGCCCATTAGATCTGTTGGGAAAGATGTTGGTTTTATACATAATATATTTTATTTGTTTAGAAACGAAAAGCTTCTTTGGAATAAAAAATAATTTTCTTATAAATCACCATAACGATTTTCTAACCACAAAAAAACTTAATATTCTGAATATCCACTTGAAAAACAATTTATATTCAACTATCACAAGAATTAATAAAAAGAAATTATTGTTATTATAAAAATGAACGATTTTCTAATAAATCACCATAGTGATAACCAAAGAAATGATTTTTTGAAATAAAATATTAATTCTAAAAACCTAACTGGAATCTCATAAAAAGGAACTACAATTATAAGTCACCATAGTGATTATAAACAATTACAATAAAAAAAAGAAAGACTCACCACTCAATTGAATAACAATTCGTTTATAATTAAAAGATTCGTTTTCGTTGGTATAGTGATTACCATAATTATTAGATTTATTTATTAATTATTAATTACCTTAAGACCAGTCCCAAGAACAATCGCATCGTATTCTTCATCCATGTTGATGGTTTAGATTCTGATTCTGTTATAATAAATTATAAAATACTTTTTAAAAACTATGGTTACGTAAATTCAAAATTGACATAATCTAAACAAAAACTTAACAACAAAAACTAATTAAAAACTAATTTAATTAAAACAAAACAAACCTTATAAATTCCTTCCAAAAAAAAGTACGATTTTTTTATAATCACTATTATTTAAATTAAATTTTGTGCTGACTGTGTTTGATTTAATTCGATAGGTAGTGATAGTGATAGTTTATAAAATCAAGAAGATAAAAACCGAAACAACTGTTTTTGCTCTTCTCTCTATAAACTACATACGTGGATATTGTATGTGTATTTTTGACTTTTTTGACTTTACTACTATTGAGTATTAGGTTTTGGTTTGGTTGGTGATATATTTTACGCCTACTTATACACGGCTTTTGTGTAGCTCATAGCTCTGAAGCGTACAGTACTTTTCTCTTCTTTTCCCCTCTTGCTATTTTACTTTTTATGATTTTTCTGTCAGAGAATCGTACTTTTTCCTATTCGTTTAATACATCAATTTCATACTTTTTTATACATCATCGTCATTTGACTAGCAAATCGGCAAACTCTTTTATAAAATATGATAATGATTATTACAATAAATTTTCACAAACCCGTAGTCTCTACTTAAAAATCATCATCATTCTACTACTGTCATAATGTTTCAATGTTTTTCTTCTTGATCTTTCTGTTAAACTTCCAACTCACACTCACTCACACGATATATCACACCCTCTTTAGTAATAATAGTTGTGTTTTAATACGGTAGATGGAGTATGTTGAGCTGGTTTGTGAACTCGTTAAAAATTGCATGAAAATGAAAAATGTTGCGTTTTTACTTGAATTATTTTTATGAATGAATTTAATGCATTATTTTGCTATTGCTGTAATTTTATTCTTAAATTCCATGAAGAAATAGTTTTTTTTATGAATTTAAATGCAAATATTATGATAATAAATTAGGAGAAAGCATCAGAATTTTTAATTTTTCATGAAAAGTATCTTTTATTTCTAATAAAAAGTTAAATCATCCATTCCATATATCCAAATCATTGAACATCCTTTTCCCCAGATATCTTCCCCACCACGAAGATTACGCCACAATAAAAATAAACCCATCTGGTTTGCACTCCCCCAGGTGCCGGGTTTTTAATTTTAAATATAACTCGATCGTTTATAATTTTAGTTTAAAAAAACTAAAAAAAACGGTACTCTTTTGTGAGAGTAAAATCGAGCATACGATTAGTTCACAACCAGAGCACCTGATGAAGTACAATTTATATGGGGGGCTTCTATTTTTTGGGGGGAAGATCGGAAGATCCTCTTGATCGGCATCTGTAAAAATTCATTTTCATTCATTTTTGTTGAGTCCTTTTCTCTTCCTAATAAAAATCCAGTTTCTTCTTAAGTTTCCTCCATTTTTTTTAACTCGATCGTTTAAAAAAAACGGTACTCTTTTGTGAGAGTAAAATCGAGCATACGATTAGTTCACAACCAGAGCACCTGATGAAGTACAATTTATATGGGGGGCTTCTAGTTTTTGGGGGGAAGATCGGAAGTTCCTCTTGATCGGCATCTGTAAAAATTCATTTTTTCATTTTCATTCATTCGTGTTGAGTCCTTTTCTCTTCCTAATAAAATCCAGTTTCTTCTTCAGTTTCCTCCATTTTTTGTTGTATTATTACTCCATCCACAGAATCCATAGAAAAAAGTTAATCCAAGAAATCCAAGTCCCAATCCCAATTTCTTTAATCCAAATTTGTTGAGTATTCACATAAACCACCCCGCGCGCTACTTCAGGTACCTGACTTTATTAAAAAAACGTTAAACTAAAAATTTATCCTCAATTAAAAATTTAATTTCGGATAAAAATTCAGTTTTTTTAAATTCCCCGTGACCAGAGAACCGTTTTTTCTTATTAAATTTTCAGTCTAAAGCACCTGAGTTGCACTGCGGGGTAATAGTGATTTTAATTTTGGATTTTTAATTGTCCTTGATTTAAAGTTGATTATTATTATCCTCCAAAATATTTAGATTATTTTCCNTATTATCCTCCAAAATATTTAGATTATTTTCCAAGAGAGAAAAAGAAAGAGTCCGTCCTCAGAGTGAATATATAGTTGGCTCCTTCCACCTCCACATCCCCTAGAAAACAAAAACGAAACGAAAAGTTTGTTCAGAAACCAATTCCAGGAAACCATTTTGAATATTATTGTGAGCTGAGAGCTGAGCTGCTCTTTGCTTTTCATGTTTAGAGAGAAAATGCACTTGGCAACAAGAAGGAAAAGTGCACTTTTCTATATTACACAACCAACACACACGACGCACTTAGAACGCAACGCAACAGAAATATTCTTTTGCTACAGCTACGATGCGATGCACTTTTCAGAAACTTATTTTAGGGAATGAAAAAAAAGAAGGGGAGAGAAATTACGATCGATAGGATAGAGGAAAGGGGAAGAAGGAAGGGAGCAAATAAGCTTTTTTGTAGAGAAGGGGAGAGAAATGTTTTTGTGAGTATTTTGAGCTGAGCTTTTCTGCTTCTTTTTTAAACAACCCTTTTTGTAGAAGAGCTTTTTAACGTGGGAGATAACTTTAATATACTTTCGTATTTAACTAAATATTCTTTTAAAGATTTTAACTAATTCCTCCAAAATAATTTCCAAAATAAAATTATAAAATAAAAACGAAAAGATCAACCCAACACACCCAAAAAAAAGAAAACACCCACTACATACTACTACTACCGCATAAAAGAAAAAACACCGGCATTCATTTTCTCTCTAT
Source organism: Lepidocyrtus cf. sotoi NNG-2020 (assembly GCA_027744475.1). Taxonomy (NCBI): domain Eukaryota; kingdom Metazoa; phylum Arthropoda; class Collembola; order Entomobryomorpha; family Entomobryidae; genus Lepidocyrtus; species Lepidocyrtus cf. sotoi NNG-2020. The sequence continues at coordinate 848 of JAHZNJ010000727.1, read as the reverse complement.
CCGCATATTATTACATCACGCATTCTTATTCCAAAAAAAGTCTAGACTCAATAAACCGAAAAAGCCCGGAGAAGCACGGAATTTATAAAGGGGAACAAAAACCGTTATATTGAAATTGTATGAGAAAACGGGAATATTTTGTGTGTTAGTTAGAAGAGAAGAGAAACGAGTGATCGATCCGTAAAAAAATCCCATACGATTCACGAGAATCTTTTTTTTTACTCATCATTTTTCTAGTATATATACCTACGTTCATATATATACAGAGAGACACAAATATAAATGCATATAAGATACCCTATCCACACACATTCACAAAAGTCCATTCCCCTCTCTCTTTGCCTGCCTGCATGCACTCTCTTTCTAATACTAAAAATCGTCTGAGTCTGTTCATAGCTAAAGCTCGTTGCTCGTTCTCTCTCTCTCTCTTCTTTTCGTCTGAAAATCCTTCTGTCTGGGATTTTTTTTTATTATATAGTCTAGTCTCTAGTGTTCTCGTATATATCTATGTCTGGTTTTTTATATATATGTATATGTGGAAAATGCCGCAACTCATAAGTATTGGGGAGAAGTTTTTTAAAGGATTTTTAAAGGATTTTTTTGGGATTTATATAATTTTGAAATTTTTAAAAGTTTTTGATATTTTTTTGTTAATTTTTCTTACCTTTTTTGATAATTTCCGAATTAAATGAATTGTTGAATTGTAGATTGTTGGAGATGATGTGAAATTGGAGTCGTGTAGGTGGATTTTGATGATTTTGATTGGGTAACTGAAAACTTTTTATAATGAAAGAACTGAAAGATATTTAATAAAAACTGTATATAATTTATTGAAACTGATGGATTGT
>JAHZNJ010000726.1:0-12616 GCA_027744475.1 Lepidocyrtus cf. sotoi NNG-2020 | reverse complement strand
TTTATCTTCTCATCATCATAATAACAATAACATTGTTGTCCATTCGTCCATTCTTCTTCAAGGCTGCTCAGCTTTGCGTTTCGTTTTCGTTTCTGGTGGGAGCCTTAACTGTCACGTGTTTAAAATAAAAATTTCTTTAAGCACCAACGAAAACAAAATGTGAGAGAGAAAGTTACCGCTTCAAAAAATAAGTTTTTGTATCCCGGAGCTATCTAAAATTTTCAAAGAATAATAGCTCTTTTCTTTTCTCTAGCTTTTTATATTGGGTGGGAAGAGATGAGGCAAAATATAACTTGATAGCTGAAAACTGAAGAAGAGTTCATTTATTTCCCACATCTTTCATCCGTGATGCGACATAAGGGATGTGTGAAAATATAAAACCTCTTTGTTAACTTCACAAAAACATTTCAAACTAAATAACGAGCTGCTTGCTATACACTGCTAGATTTAGCAAGGGTATATTATGTGGAGGAAACGAATAAACGATAACGACGGTGAGGGACTTATCTCCGAATAAATTGCGGTTGCACAAAGTTAGATCTTGTTTTTGTTTCGCCTTTGCTTTGTCTTTGATAAAAAAGAAAGCATCTACCTACCTACATAGATACCAGGGAAAATCTAAATCTTCAGAAAGCCTTTTTTGTTTGAAAGACATTATCCTGACGAGATATGGCATACGCTCGTACGTATTACTACTTTAGTCCCTTTATGAAACAAACGCAGTTCTGTTTCTTTAGATGCTGCTGCCTCTTTCCAGTGCAAGTGGAAAATATTGTTTACCAAATTTAATGCAGGTTCCCTTATAAAAATATCCTATAGGGAATGAAATGAAGCCTGTGATGTCCCTGCTTTTTACAAAAAGAAGGAAAGAAAGGGATAAAAATATTTTTCTGCTTTTCTAGTTTACTTACATCAACCCAACAATAAACATTACCATTTTAAAGACAAAGTATGTTAATTTGAGTAGCATAGCGTAGGTAATATATAATGCCACCGCTCGGCCGCATAAGCCGTCGTAGTAACGTTGAAAGGGTTAAATAATTGTGAACGATGCTGAGCAATAATTCATCAATTTACGACCGGGCTCTGCACCTTCTTGAAACCAATCAGGTTGTTTTCCTGCTGCTGCATGCTGATCCTTCTTGCAGTAGTAACAAGGTACCTTTTTTTATCCATTGAGAAAGAAAAAAAGTCTCTGTCTGTAAGCCTTAAAGTGTTCTAAGAGAAGGAAAGTGAAAGCTCAAAAGAAAGGTCCATATTATTATAAATGCATTGTGCTTTGTCTAGGAAGCATTTTTGGGAAGGCTGGCAATTTTTGAATTGAATTTGTTATTATTCATGTTAAGATTATGAAACTACGAAAGAAATGTGCAGTTTTATAGAAAAAAATAAAGTAATATATTAATAAAGTATTGGAAAACGGATAAACTTTTTTTTCGGATGAATATATTTACCAAAATAATACTAACGTAAGATAAACATGTAAGCATAGGAAACTCGTGTAGTGTCCTACTTATTCCTGCCTGCTTTCATCTGATTCCAGAAGAACATAACGAACGGCAAAGAGTGTTTTTACTCTATAGCATTTCTCCCAACTTATCTTTCTGTCAACAGCAGGGGCTTTGCGAAGTAACTATACACGTACATTGGATTGGACTACTAACTGGGGAAAGTAAGAATGGATGGAAAATGAAGAAAATGGAATGGAGTGTGTTTTTGGTAGTTCCTTTTGCTTTCCTCTCGCTTTTCCCTTCACTTACTACTTTTGTTCCTCTAACCAAACCGCCACTTTCACTGCTGTGATGCTCTGCTCCCCATCATCATCATCAGTTTCCCGTTTCACGAGTAAAGTTGTTCTATATTACCTACTCTTGTTCTATGATGCATACTAAATACAAGGTTTGAATTGAGGAGCTGATGTGAGAGAAAAGAGTTCTTTATATTGTGTTAGACTGTACATACTACGCTTTCTTCCATGTGTTCCTTCAACGCTTCCACTATAGCTCCATACCTCGCTTTGGTATTGATTTTTGATGAGAGTCATGCGTTAGTATTTGCCCACACACTATACACATAGACGGACTATAATGCTAGAGGGAGAATGATAGAAAACAGGAGTATGAATGTGAGTTTCTTCCTTTCTTCCAAGATATCGTTCGTAGATGAAAAAGAAAACTCTCTTTGCTAACCTGAAAGCTTGGCTCTTCTGTCATCAAACCCAGGAACTACTATTCTTTTTCTTAGTCTTTCTCGCAGAAGTTCATGAGAGAGAGTGAGAGCGGAGAAGCCCCTTAGAAGAAGAGAATGTGTATAAATAAGGTTGTTGCATTTCTTTCACCGAGGATAACGTATAGTGTAGCTAGCAGGATGATAACCTCTATTTATGCTTTCATTTTATTGTATTACACCTACATTAATTTAGTGAAGGTAATCATTATATTATCTGTAGTATTTGTTTGGAAACCAAATACGAAACTCTAACCAACGCAGTGTAGCACCATCAGAATCAGTTGCAGACTACCTAGGGAGAGTTGTTTTTGATTTTGTAAGTTCATGAACAAAGAAAAAGAGAAGGAGTATTGTTTTCCGCTTTTGCTTCTTCTACTATTTGAGAACTTAACTCCGCTCCATCAAAATCTAGGTGATTATATCGAAATTTAGAAAATAGCGATAATCGAAGCTTTGGTTTGCGTGTGTACTGATGATGATGATGATGATGAATGACGAGCTAGCACAAGCAAAGTATTTGTGTAATTTTGTTATAACTGCTTTTCATTGTGGTTTGAAAGTAAACCTGGAAGTTCTTGTGGGATAATCATTATGAACAAGGTTTATATAGAACTGAGGATATATAGAGAAAGCGAGCTGTTGTTGTCTGTTGTGCTGCTTAACAAATAATTTTTTGCAGCTAAGTACCATGTACGTAAATACATACGTACTTTACTGTTTCATGTGCCTAACACTACTTTTCTCGCATTTTCATTCTATTCCACTAAAAAAGTTATCCAACTTAAACTTATCAGTAGTCTCTAACTTCTGAGGCGGAAAAAGTAGGTTGTGCTGTGGAAGAATGGAAAGGAAGCTAACTTTGTTTGCTGGATGTCGGAGATGAGATGACGGTTGTTGTTGTTGCGAAAAGGGAAAACTGATACTTCTCAGAGGCATGATGATGTTGTTGGCAGAAATAAAGTAGGAAATGGAATCCGTGTAGAGGTATTAGGTACTCTATATAAACCAGAGTAAACCTATTGTTGCTTCTTCCGTTGCGTTGTTCGTTTCTGAACAAGCAAAATATCTTTCTCTGTGTCTATTATTTTTTTCATTTATGCGATGAGTCGAGTTGAAAGTGGAGTAGAGATACGAATCCCCGCTTTCAGAAGAATACCAAAGGCTTTATTTAGTATTGATGCAAAACTCTTGTCGAGAAAAGTAAAGTGATAGAAAGAGTGAAGTTGAGTTGGAAAATGTTACTACTACGACTAAGGCAGTTATGAAGTACACTGAATTATGCATGTCTTTTATGGGAAAAGTTGAGATCTTTTTAAAACTTCTCCTCTCGCATTGCATTGCATTGGAAATGAAATTGCAATCCACTCATCTGAAATATTGAAGGTTGTCTTGTCTCAAAAAGGAAACCCATGCACAGTGTGCCTGAATAAAATAGTTTAATCAATGAAATTATAACATTTTAAGTGGTTGATATCAAATTGCTGGTTTTAGTCAGCTAAAGCAAAAAATTATTAATTCATGTTATGCCGTTAAGGAGTCCAATCCTTCATGCGTTTGTTTGCATCTGTCAAATATTCTGCACAGCAGTACCCTCCTCACACTAATTTTATGTAGGGAAGGATCCCAACTCCCATCTCGACATTGTTGTAAATTCAGTTTTGCATAAATTTCTACATTTTACCCTTTTTAAACAGGAATTTACTTCTTCTTAAGGTACTTTTTGTTATTATGCATAGAAAGTAGCAAAAGTAGTAGTCGAGTCGTTTGAAAACAACATTCCGTTTCTCCTTTTTCAAAACCCTCCACCTAACCAACCAACCTAACACGTCAAGGATATTTTTCAAGCTGGCTAGGCTACAGCTTTGCTTGTAAGTCCTGAGAAAAAAGTCAGCTAATAACTATCTACACAAGTAAAATATGATAACTTAAACTTTAAAAGAGTTTCTTTTTCTTCAGTCAAAGAATTTTAATATTACATTACATTGTACACTGAAGCAGTCAGACAAGACATTCATTTCCCTAACCATGCATGAATGCTCGCTTACCTAGTTAGGATAAGGCCGTGCAAGCAAATAATAAAGTATTTTATTATTAGTAGAGCATAAAATAGTAGAACAGCTGTATTATTAAGCATAAAATACTATATTTACATTTCCCTCTCGTTTTTACCTTAAAACGCTTTATATGAAATGAAATATTTTATTATAAAGAAAATAATAAAAATGAGAGCCACACAAGTAGTAGTACTCATTTGATATATCTTTAAGTGTAATCTCCTCGTCAGTTCAGTGCTGTTCATAGCCAGTAAATGATATACAGAGATTCAAAAAATTTGAGATGAGCTACTTTTGTTGGCATCTTCGCTGCATTTTCAATTTTCTGGTAGAGAAGAGAAGAAGGAACGAAGACAAAATAGTAAGATAATTAGTAAGAACTATGATGATGATGATAAAAATCCTTGATAGTGCACAGAGAATTCAAAAAAGCATATTATTATGGAAGTATTTAGTACACAAAACATGTCTGCTTGGCAGGATTCTTCTGAATAGGTATCATTATTATTTATACCTTTTTATTAGTACCAACAACACAGTAAGTGTAATAAAAACGAGAGTTATTACAGTAAGTGTTTTGGTGCAAAAGTAAAGTAGAGCTTTAAGTGGTAAAGAAGGGGAGAGAGAGGGAGGAAACTGTTTTCTACTATTTTCCTTTAAGCTTGAAGCATGAGAGCATGTTTTTACTTTTTCTCCTTCTTGGGAGTAAGTACTACTACTACGGATGAACTATATCTGTACACATAATCAGAAGTAATAATAATAAACAAACGTTTTAAAGGGTTGCTTGCAGAAGTAAAGTAAGAGTGTAGAGAAGAGAAATAAGGAAAGTTTTTGTAGGTTCATGTCAAGTCAACTATCCGCAAAATACCAACTAACCAACTTATTTTAAGTAAGGAAACTTTTAAGCAGCTTATTTTTGCACATACCTCACCACCCAACACGACGAAGCGAAGGGAAGCACAGGCTAAAGAAAGAAACAAAACACAGTAAACAAAAAATAATTTAATGATATGCAGTGCAATACTCTAATAAAACGGGCGAATTTAACTTGCAAGTAATCAGTTCGATAAAGTAAGAGCAGCAAAATAAGACTAGAAGATCCAGAAGTGTGATAGGAAGCATTGTTATTAATACTTTTACTTCAGTGAGAGCATAATAGCAGCAGTAATGGCAGAGCAGCAGCGCGTGTTGTAGTAATTTTGCTTATGCTGAGTGAACGTTGCTACTGCTGCTTTCTTGGAAGTTCCAGGCAGGCGAGCAGCATACATCCGCTTTTGCTGAATTTACTGAAGTGAGTCGAACGAACCCGTTTTTCGAGCTGGTTTTAATAATAGGAATAGTAATATAGACGAAAAAATTGTTCAGTTCAGTTCAGAGACAGAAAAAGAAGGAAAAAACGAACGAATGGGTACGGAATACTCTCTATATTCTGCTGGAGTAGATTGTAAATGGAAAGGCTACTCACTCACTCCTCCAAGTTTTTATATGTAGTGTGCAGAGGGAAAAGTGGAAAGCAAAGAAAATGATGCAAAAACTATAGTGCTGCCTGGCTGCTGCACTACAATGGCCTAACTTCATGGCAGTGACTGAGCTGAGTGTTTGGTTCATGTTCCAGGTTTTCTGTGTATGCTCTTCTGCCGTTGCGTTGCGTTGCTGGTTCTTGGTTTGGTTCTATATAGGTAGAACGTCGAACGTGAAAACTGCCAGTTTTAAGTTTGGATCTCTATATTCTGCTGGAGTAGATTGTAAATGGAAAGGCTACTCACTCACTCCTCCAAGTTTTTATATGTAGTGTGCAGAGGGAAAAGTGGAAAGCAAAGAAAATGATGCAAAAAATGTAGTACTGCCTGGCTGCTGCCCTACAATGGCCTAACTTAATGGCAGTGACTGAGCTGAGTGTTTGGCTTCATGTTCCAGGTTTTATGTGTGTGCTCCTCTGCCGTTGCGTTGCTGGTTTTTGGTTTGGTTCTATATAGGTAGAACGTCGAACGTGAAAACTGCCAGTTTTAAGTTTGGAGTTGCAGACTAGTGGAGTTTCCAGTCGACTGCTGGAACCGGAACGGAGTATTTGCTGTCGTCCTTCATAAAATAATACTTGATACTCTTTATAGGAGTAGCGAGTTACTTTTAGGAAGAAAGGAAGACGACAACACAATAGTACTTACTTCATTTTCTATTAGTTTTCTGTCTCCCCACACACAGTTGGTGGAAATGATAATAGTCCAAAAAAATCTAGTACAAGTACACAAAGCCATAAGCCATTATTATTAACTGCTACTTTGTCGTTTGAGTCTGTTTTTAGATCAAATTGGAAGTCTGTTTGTCTGCTGTTGTTACGTTACGTGTGATGCGTTCCTTTACTTCACACTTTTCTAGCTCTCTCTCCAAGGAATGAAGTTATTTTTATGGCAGACGCAATACGTAACTGTAACATTTTTTGCATAAAGTTTTAGCGAGGAAGAAGTATCTGCAGTCTTAGCTATTTCAGAATATCAAGCAAAAACTTCATGTCAGTTTATAATAGTTGAATGAATCATCCTTGTTGTGGAATGTGATTCTATCCAAGAGAAAAAAATAGTATTTAGAAAGGATTCAACTGGAGATTTTGCGTTTGTCTTTTGATCTATAGCCTGTCTCGTCTGTAAAAAAGTTCTTTGCTCTTTCCATGTAGTACTGTATTATTGTTTGTGATAGTTTCTCTTTTTTGTGATATTATTAAGTACTGATCTATTTGTATACTGGTACTGCAGTTGGTTTGCTGCAGCTGATGATCTGGAACAAACAGTTTTCTTATTTTAATCTCGTTTTCTCATGTAATAAGATTATAGCTGGAAAGCTAAAGTCAGCGACCTGCTACAATATACTCGCTCCTACTACGTAAGACTTCTTTACAGTTTCTTCGCTGTTGCGTGAATGAATCACTTTGTGACTATTTTGTATTATCATCATCGTGAACAGTAATGCTATTTATATTCTGAATTGAATTGATTTGTTTACTACTTAAACTTACTCCAGACCAGCAGCAGTTTAGAAATTCAAAGGGGGATGATGTTTACAAGAGCTCCATACAATCAATCCTCTGAGAACAGTTCGCAGTCTCACGTAGTTGCTGTTGCTACTGTTTTTCAAAGTTTTCCCCGAAAAGAATTAGCGTGTGTGGCTAAATTTTTCTTCGAATTTTCGCCCTACTAAATACTATTACTTCTGCAAAAGACTTTAATGAATGGAGAAGAGGGAGAAAGAAAGAAAGAGTTAAAACTTTCCACAAAACTTTTGTTCTCTTTCAAGTGGTGAAATAGTTTGCGGCGGCAGGATTTCAAAGCTTACTCTCTAGCTCTCTGCTCTCATTCAGTCACATACTTCACAGAACGAGACATTGATGTTGATAGACAGAATGAAATTCGTAAAACGGGAGCTTGCTGAAGTTCTTCCTGGAAATACTAATAAGTGAACGCTTTCTACTTTCTCGCTCGGATTGAAAAGTTTCGAATTCGCTTTCCCATTTTGATAATAGTAATAATTTTCATATTCTCTGGTCTGACTAGGGTGACTCACCACTTCAGATTTAAATACCACAATCCTTCAACAAGCAGTCTGCGTTTTGAGTGAGAAATTTGAGTATTAAAACTNCGCTTTCCCATTTTGATAATAGTAATAATTTTCATATTCTCTGGTCTGACTAGGGTGACTCACCACTTCAGATTTAATACCACAATCCTTCAACAAGCAGTCAGCGTTTTGAGTGAGAAATTTGAGTATTAAAACTACTACTACAACGGGATTGAATTAAAAAGGGAAAATCAAATTTGCTTAAGCCTCATTTCATTCAACATTTATTAACAAGAGAGTGGCGACTGGCGAGCGAGGTGACAAGAAGTGTGACAATGAATGAATAAAAGGAGTGTTGTTGCAGTAGAAGTTGTGCTGAAGAAGCAAAAATAAAGGAACGTCGTCAGCAACGTCACATTTTTCATTTTATACACAAAAACCACCCTTCATCGTTTTCGTTTAACTAGTCATATTTTTCATGCTTAACAAAAAGTTAAGTATGAATGGTTGTTAATGCTGCAGCTGCCGTTTTTCTAGCCACTTCTCTCGTGGGGTAATTTTTTGCTAATAATTTATGGTCGTGTGGTGCTACTCTGGTGATAACTCAAACCTAACGCTAATGCTGATCATTCGTGATGATGATGAAAATGAAAAACAAAATGAATTAACTACAAAAATCCTCAGAAACAGTTGTGTTACCGTGTCAAATGGTGTGTGAATTTTAGTGAAGATTGTGATGGTGGTAGTGACAACTTCTTTCAACTGAATCCTAATCATTGTCATTTTTGTAATAATTTACACAAAAGAATAGAATAAGTACGTCGTTTCTATTGTAATTTCTGCAAACTTGCTGGTGGTGGTTGGTTTACTGAGCTCCTGTTAAACCACTGCTGCTGAACCGCTGATGTCCTTTTCATTCTGAGTACATTTCTAAAGGAATAAAAACGCTTCAATGTTTTACAACACTTATCCGCCTCATCGTCGAGGCAAACATGTAAGACTCACATTCTGTAGTTGCTTTAGCTGTAGTATATATATTTGTCAGTATTATGGTGGTAGTGACAACTTCTTTCTACTGAATCCTAATCATTGTCATTTTTGTAATAATTTACACAAAAGAATAGAATAAGTACGTCTTTTTTATTGTAATTTCTGCAAACTTGCTGGTGGTGGTTGGTTTACTGAGCTCCTGTTAAACCACTGCTGCTGAATCGCTGATGTCCTTTTCATTCTGAGTACATTTCTAAAGGGATAAAACGCTTCAATGTTTTACAACACTTATCCGCCTCATCGTCGAGGCAAACATGTAAGACTCACATTCTGTAGTTGCTTTAGCTGTAGTATATATATTTGTCAGTATTCAATATTATGCATTTGATAAAATCATGATTATATGAATATGAATTACCTAAGCAGCTTATAAATTTATTTTCATAAAAAATCGCATTCTGTTTTCCTTTTTTTGTTTTTACTATTAATTTTGTGTTAGAAAACAAAGAAATACAAACGAAATGTTTTCTTGCACAACCAGTGACAGGAATTTTTTGGCGTTTTGCAGTTTAATCAGATATTTAAGTTTTTCATGCAGAGTATACTTCGGTACATTCTATATGAATTTTTTAAATGTATTTCACTTCGTAGAATTTTTTTAGATTTACATTTTTACATACTCAATAGATCAATTTCAAAACTCCAGTTAAAGTTTTCTCATATTGTTTTNATACTCAATAGATCAATTTCAAAACTCCAGTTAAAGTTTTCATATTGTTTTATTAAAAGTGTAGTAGTAGAAGTCCAAAATAACTTTCCTGTCAGATGCATTCTTGTTCATCACATCAGATCTTTTTAACCAATCTTAAAATACTCTTTTATAGTACCCTAAAATATTCATAAATTAATTAAAGAATACGAGTTTTATAAATATCTAGAGTATGAGAAGAAGTAAATTGCATAGGTATGTATTATGTACTATCAAAGCTCTTAGTTTCGCCTAAAACGTTTCAATCTGGCCTGTTTTTTTTCTTTAAGTAATTTTTCAAAGAACCAAAGCGTAGGCAAGCAAAATTCTGAAAAATGCTAAAGAGTACACAAGACAACAGACATTTTCTACCATATATCAAGAAAAAACCTTTTTATGCCTTAGCTGCCTATGTAATGCAGCAGTACTTTACTTGATGGAATGAAATTGTTCACGGTTTGAAAGAGATGAAGCATTCGAATATAATGCGTGGGAACATTTTCCCTTTCTTAGAACAAGAAGGTGTTGCAATAATATTCTTCTTATATGATTCTTTTTTACATACCTTTTATTATTCTCATGCATCCGCTTGCTCTTTTGGTAGTTTAAAACTATTCTATTCCGTTTTCGTTTCGTACCCGTACCACCTTGCAATAAATTACATTATTTTCTTTGTTGCTTATGCTCGCTGTAAATGCTCATAGCTGAAAACACGTTTCTTGCGTTGAAATTTTAATCAAAGTTTTTCTTTTTGCAAAAAATTGATGCTTAAACCAAGAATAATGTTGAAATTAAGGAAGAATTATAATCGTATATGTTTTTGTTTTAATTGCAGGCAAGTCATAAAAAGCCCTCCCCACCCATCGTCGTCAACAACACAAACAATAACAACAAAGAAGGAAGTACTAATGGCAGTGGTGGTGGTGGAGGAGGTGGTGGAAATGGTGAGGGAGGAAATAACTCGCCGATAACCACTAATGGCAACAACAACCAGGCTAACTATTCTAGCAAAACCCAAGACAGTGATATTTCGTGGCCTTTGACCCCTGAAGGTTAGTTTTTTTAAAAATTATAATCAAAATATATTTAATTGTTGTTGAGTAATTACTTCATTATGCAATATATTATTCTTTCCTCTCAGATTTATTGTTTTTGACGTTTTTTTCATTTACTTAACTTATTATTTAATGTTCATGGTCAATAGTTTTTTGAAGACTTAAAACTAAATGCAATAGGAACGGTTTGCATAATTTATTTTGTACCCTTCTCGTTACAAGCCAGCAAGTACGATATTAGCACCTACATACTTCACACTTTAAAGTAATGTGCATTTTCTGATTATTCATTGCATAATTTTGGTTTTGAAGAAAAATTAAACATCTTTTACGTTTGTTTCATAATCGAAGCGCATTTAATTTAAACACAAAGCGATGATGGCGTTAATGAAAATCTTCATTTATGATGAAAATTTCATTATTCCATTGCAAAAAGGGAATAAGCAAGTAAATTGCCATTACTGTTTAGNGATGATGGCGTTAATGAAAATCTTCATTTATGATGAAAATTTCATTATTCCATTGCAAAAAGGGAATAAGCAAGTAAATTACTATTACTGTTTAGGATGCTTTTCATTATTTAGTACTTTTGGAGATTGAATGTGATGATGACGCGATGGTGTGACCACAAAGCTAATTTTGCTAAACAACTAAAGTGATTGTTTTTGCAATAATGTTCATGCTCGTTTATCTTTATATCTCTTTTTGTGGCGGTGTCCTTAAGTTAATAATGGCGGCGGTTATCGAATCGCTGAACGAACATCAGTCAGTTAAATATATTCGCTGTATTTAGTATTTGCGCAAAGATTAATCCATGCAAGGCTTTGAATATTAGTGACAATGCTTTTTCTTTAGATTTAGTTCTTTTTTGCTAGAAAAAAATACTAAAATGAATTCTGAGATTAAAAGATTTTTATTCATGCAATGGCTGATTTGTCCCATTTGGAAATACGTACAAAAACATATTTCACACTTAGGCTTATTCATAGTTTTTGCTAAACAACTAAAGTGATTTGTTTTTGCAATAATGTTCATGCTCGTTTATCTTTATTATCTCTTTTTGTGGCGGTGTCCTTAAGTTAATAATGGCGGCGCGGTTATCGAATCGCTGAACGAACATCATATCAGTCAGTTAAATATATTCGCTGTATTTAGTATTTGCACAAAGATAAATCCATGCAAGGCTTTGAATATTAGGGACAATGCTTTTTTCTTTAGATTTAGTTCTTTTTTGCTAGAAAAAATACTAAAATGAATTCTGAGATTAAAAGATTTTTATTCATGCAATGGCTGATTTGTCCCATTTGGAAATACCTACAAAAACATATTTCACACTTAGGCTCATTCATAGTCTTTTTAACAGTTTGCTGAAATTGGTTATTATGGTGTTGGCGGTGGAGTTGCGGTTGTATGACTTTGTAAGGGATTTTGTAACTACTACTTCATTGAAGAATGCAGAACGCTTTGCATTTCATACTACAATAATATATGAGTAGAACAGTCACACACGAGTTTTTCCACGTTGAATGAACTTTTCAAACATCCGACGGCTGCAAGGGTGTTTTGAGTTTTGATCATCAACATCATGTATGGGAGGGTGTACGTACGGAGAAATAAAATGGTGGAGTAAAATTACTGAATGCAAAAAGTGTAGCCATATCGCTTTGTGTGATTTTTAGTTTTAGTTCCTTTGAAATTATTTCTCATACTTTTTTGTTTCTAATTTTCTATAGAAAAGGAAACTTTTTGGAAGCTTAATTCAGGGAATGCTTTTTATTTTGCGTCTGCACAAACACATAAAACTAGTAATTTAAAACTCGAACACGAGTTTTTGTTGAAAGTTTTTTTTCGATCGTTTCGATGGATTTCATGATTCATGATGCTTTGGCGTGGCAATAAATGGCAGGTTCTTCTAGTGAAAAGGAAAATGAGTAAATGAGAAACATGGGGGAAATACTTTCTTTCAGTTTGGAACATTTGTTTTACAC
>JAHZNJ010000725.1:0-15892 GCA_027744475.1 Lepidocyrtus cf. sotoi NNG-2020 | reverse complement strand
TATAAATATATTTTTAGTTTTACCTAAAAAATTGTGTTTGGTTTAAAGGATTCAGTTGTTGTTGATGTGGTCAGATAATAAAAGTCATCATGGGGGAAATGTGAAAAGTATGCAAATCACGTATATGCCTGTCTGTCTACCCAGAAGCATTCAGTCACAGATTGTTGTGTTGCTCGTTGCGTTGTCGTAAACTCGAAAGAAAGTCGAAGAATAGAAGCAGAGCTGCATCAACATCAACAGCAGCAGAATATTATGATTATTATGACGATTATTATCCTCCTCTGATCGTCATCGTCAAGAACAGCCTCTGCCACTTCCAGTGTAATAAAGAATATTAGGAGCATCCAATGCAACGACGAAATGGTATCTTTTTTAGGGTTATTCATGTAAAAATATAAACCGGGAATACAGTATATTTATGTTTAAATATGCTTAAAACTGCAGAAAGAGTAAAAAAGACAAGTGGAATAGGATGGAAAAGCAATTTTTCTCTCTCTGTGCAACTTTAAAATTTCAGAATTCAGAAGAAGTAGAGAGAAGGACGACGTCCTGCGGGGCAAACTGGTAAAGATGCGATCAAAGATTAGGGAATTCGGTAGGGTTAAGTTATTGCTGCTGCTGCTGTTGTGTGAGTGCGGATGCGCTAGCGCTACTACTACTTCTGTTGTTGTAGTTTAGCTTTAGCTACAGCTTTTTAGTTAAAAAAGAAGGAAATTGTTGTTAGAGCGCTGCTGTGCTGTGCTGTTGTGTCCCACTCCACTACCATTCTATAAAGACTCAAACAGAAAAGCAGTTTCCATTTTCCTATTCTGTATAATGAGGAGAGGGGAAAGTCTTTCGCTTCGTTTCATTTCTCCCTTTTTTCTAGTAATATCATCGTTTTTCTTGTTTTTTGTGTGCGTTTGTGATTGTCGATTGTGCGTTTCTTTTTCTTTTGCTGGAATGGAATGGAGAATAAAAGTGGAAAGAAAGGAAAAGAGAAGACAGTGAGGAGACAAAATTTTTTTGAGAGACAGGACAAGGCAGGACAGGACAATTTTGTTTTTTTCTTGGTCCCCTATTACCATAATATCATTTCGTATCATTTCATGATGGCGTTGTGTTGCTTTTCTTTGTCGTACAACTACAAAGCAAAGAAAAAATATTTATATAAGAAAAGGCGTCACACAGGCTGGGATGGGTCGTAGACATTCCTTCAGGTTTCCCCTTTTTTCTCCAGCGAGAGATTAATCCTGTCGTGAATACAAAATAATGAAAATGATAAAAAAAAAGATGGAAGATGGACAAACCTTTAAAACAAATTTTAAAAGTGGAGAAGAAGAAAAAGATTTTGATATGATGATCAATGAAATGATGATAGTTTATATGAGGTAAAATCCTTAATAGATAAATATGCAAATGTATTTACAATGCTTAATGAACGATTTGTCTACATTTAAATCGAAACGTTTTGATATTTGGAACCCTACGTTATTAGTACGAAAGACAGCGATATGTATAAATCTAATTTACTGACATCGTTGCTGTGTATAAAAAAACAATTAAGAACAATCACCACAGATATTTTTTTAACTTTCACGATTTTTATTTTATTTCAGAACGTAATTTTTTAAATATTTATTTTTATTGTATTATAAACTTAATATTCTTCACTCCAGACTTAATCATTATCATCTCAAAATAAAACCCCGAATATTAAGCAATATTCTTAAATATATTCATTATTAATTATATAATATATTTTTACGTACTTGTTTTTTTTGACGGGCGGGGTTTGCATTGGTAACATTTCATATTCCTTACGGTCTAAAAAGTTTTCATTTTACATTACATAATTTGTCTACTTTAAATTAATATTAAATGTAGATCATTTTATCCATAATACAGAAAAATTTCTACTTAATTTTATGTAATTATTAATTTCTTTCATTGAAAAACTTTACAGAAAATGATACATTTTACCGCATATATTACATGACATATTTATATTATTAGTTTGTAGTAGGAGACTTCATCAACGAAAGCGTCATCTAAAACTACGAAAATGTACATTACATAAGTTACAATATATTACCATCCTTTCATTTTAGTATTTTCTATGCAATTTTAGATTTATTTTGAACCTATTTAATGTAGAAGTCCTATTTGTGTACCTACCTATATGGTTTTTTAAAGTACAAATCACAATTCACAGAAATTCGCCATATTATACAACAAAGCAAAACAATAAAGAAGAACGATCACATCACAAAAACAAAACCAATCAACTAATTCATAAAAACTAGTTTTTAAACATATCCATCAAACATAGTGTAGCAATCCAATATTCAGAAGTAGTTACGTTTACGTACATCATCGTAGGTATTTACAGATGGTACAAGATCAACAATGGTCGTATTATGCATACCTACTCCACAATTAGTAAATTGCTTTTCTTTAAACCCTTTCTCCTGTAATGAAAAAATGCCCCAAAGATTACGGACCTCCCTTGCATCTTTACTATTACATCTTGAGATTACTTAATAAAAATCTTATGAACTTTCAACTACATTAATCCTGATCACAAACTATTTGACCATGCGCGACGTAGTTTTTCAGATTGATGAAACATAATTTTAAACTTAAACATGAATCTGATTATTAAATTCTCTGACAATGCCATTTACATTTTACCTTCCCTCCTCTTTGTGCGTGAAGAAACCTAGAATGATGAATTTGAATACTGCTCATGTACTAAACTAAGGATGATCGTTTCATTACGCATTACACCAATAACGATATATCCTCGCTATTCCATAAAGAGAGAACCCTATTTAAAGCATAATAACGTAGTTTGTGTACCTATCTCTATATGTACAGTATAAATTCGTTAATTAAATTTTTTAATTAAGTTAAATTTATATTAATATTTACTACTCTCCTAAAATCTAAAAACAAAATGACTAATTATGTTTGAAATTAAATCAAACATAGGAATTCGGAATCAACGGTTTAAGTTTTTAATTCACTAACCTAAAAACCTACACTTTAATAGTTAACTGTACGCTTCATAGTTTTAAGTTTTTTGTTTCTGAGTTTGGAGGTTGAAGTGGTCAGATTGTCATGCTCCAAATTTTTAAAGTTAGAAATTACTGTTTTATAAAAAATTAACCAGTTGCTTTATGAATGAAGTCAAGTTCCCACTTGCCATTTTTTTATGATGGAAGCATTTAATTTTTCAAAGTTTTAATTTAATTAGCAAATATTTGGTAAATGTCTCTAAAATTTTTTGTAAAAAATCATTTTTACTAGATGGAAATATCTTTTTACTACTACTACGAACGATTCCCACCCATACCCATTGCGATGGAATCACTCATCATATTTGGTGGGATGGAGCCAGCATTTGGAGACGTGGAAGCAGCCTTGGTAGACGAAGCAGGAGAAGGATAAGGACTGTATCTTAAGTTAACCGGACTTCTGGAACTAGAAGTGCTCCTTCCCCCATTATTACCTCCTCCAGTAGGACTTCCAAGAGATGCAGGATGCCCTTGCATGTTAGGATTAGGAGGAGGGGGCCCTTGTGATGGATGATGTGGAGGTGGACCGCCAGGCTGAAGTTGCGAAGGATGCGGAGGTTGGCCTAACATTCCCGGAGGAAGTTGAGAGAGAGCAGACCACTGAGACCATAAATGAGCGGGTAAGGGCAAAGGGGAAGGGCTTCCTCTTGTGGGGTTCAAGGTATACAATTGTGGTAACGAAGGGACGGAAGCTGCGGCTGCGGCGGCAGCAGCTGAATTAGCTGCAGCGAGAAGATGGTGGAGAGAGGAAGGCTCTCCCGGACTACCACCGGGTCCATTGGGGGGAACAGCTCCAGGGAAACCTCCGACCATCGCTGCTGCTGCACGGGCTCCCCATTGTTGTTGAAGCATTCGCACTTTCTCGATTGAGTTCATTAGATTGTTATTGTCCATGTCTAGTTCGGAGAATAGGCGGAGGGGTGCGGCGGCAGCGGTGCGGAGGAAGTGATGTTCCAAGGGAAGCATTGACTCGACTGGATCCCTGTAAAAAAATTAACAAAATTTTAATGTTCAATTCTAAATAGATTGATTTTTTACCGTTTCTGTTTCAAGCGAATTAAACATGTAGTAAACAAAAATATTGAATACAATACAGTTGTTGAGAAAATAAATAAATCCCGCCTTCCAAAAAATATTAACGGAAATACGCATCCAATAACTAAAATAAAATAAGCCATGCCTAATTGCTTAAAAATTGAATATTTGCAAGTCATGTCATTCTCTCTTCTCCCATTTCCCCCCTTCTTTCATTTTGTACGATACAAGCTACATAAACATAACTATTATACGCGTTTTCATAATATTTATTATTTTATTGTGAAAATGGCTTCTTTTCCCTTTCCGACAGTTTGCTCAACAAACATAAAACCATTTTTGTTGTTATTATAAGTACACATAAGTGCATAAAATACATAAATTTTTACGTTATATTATAGGAATTTAGGAAATAGCTTCTGCTTGCATTTTTGTTTCTCTTTATATTCCTAAACCAAGCCACAGAATATTGTAAAGGAAGGAATTATATTATGCGTTCGGTTGCTTTGCGTTGCGGTTCAACAAGAATGAAATAAATATTCCACCGAGACTTGAGACCGGGAGAAAGAGATATATATTACGTAAGTATATTACATACCCAAATGGTTTTTAGGGGGAGGGAGATAGAGAAGAAAATCTCATCAATAAATGAATTTATATGTAGACTAGAAGAGAAGAAGGGAAAACCAAATAAATATACCTAAAAAAGCTAATAATACTAACTATAGCATTATAGAATCGTGTGCATACAAACGAAAATTAGATGAAAGCAAACAAGCAAGGAGGGGAAACTCTTCCACTTCTACTTCTACACTACACCAAATTGAACTAGTCTTCTAAAGTAAACTTCTGCAGTAGAAAAAGAAAAGAATAGAAGAAGAAAAGGGGAGATGAGAATGGGATGAGATTCTCAAGCTATTCTGTTAGTGGTGGAAGAGAAACTTCAGCAAAAAATGGGAAGAGGAGTCGGCGCATCATACCGCATCATCATCATCCTCATTTCTATTTTGCCCATCCTTCCTCTTCCGATTACATTGCAAGTCATTCTCTCTCATTCACATTCTTTCTTTTCTTTACAATGAAAATGAACATGAAAACTAACCATAAAGTAAACATAAGCGTATTTACTTTACACACGCCAATAGCAGTTGCAATAGCTCTCGATGAGAAAATGGATTTTTGTATTGGATTGTATTTGAAGTACAGAGCAGTTGTACGTCTTTAACAAATTTTTAAAATTATTTAGAAACATGGATTTCTTAGGTTGGTTGGAATGATATGATGTTGAACCGGAACCAATATTCGATTCGGGTTTATAACTTATAACCTGAAGGAAGTTGAAACATTGTTGGAAATTGGAAGCTACCCACCAAACTATGGTACTACCGAATGTTTTTTTCTTGGAGGGTTATACTTTGGATTTGGTTTTAGTAAATATGTATTCAACATTTTTTTTGTTCTTGATGTGTGAAATGTGATATAAATGACGCTGCTATGATGTGTTGTTGTGTGTCGTATTCATATTCGTACATACTTATATTTTATTATTATTATTGTACCGATTTAATCACAAAGTGAACCTTTCGTTCCTCATGTTCATTTCCGTCCGTCAACAACATAAACTTTTTTCTTGAGTAATGGCCAACCTAATGATTTTTTCTGATTTTTGATACATTTTTTTCATGCTAGAACAAAACAGAACAGAAAACAACCTTTTTTACCGCTTTACCACACCACCACCGCTCGCTACCGTTGCTTGCAATGCAATATCGCTCATATCGAGCATAAAACATTCATTCATCATTATGATCAACAATACTACACCTGATAAGGCATTGCATGTTCTTTCCTTCCTTCTTCCTTCATTTCATTTCTGATCATTATTTTGGTTTTTTGAGCAGCAGAACAGAAACAGTGCCGATTAAGTGGAAGAAAAAAAGTGAGAATTAAACTACATTTCATGACTCTTGCTCACAACTCATTGCCTGAGAAAAATTGTGATAGAAAATAGAAAGATTTGGATCTTTTTAGTTCATTTTTGGTGTGTGGAGGGGTTGTCTTATATTCTCTGGTCTGGTAATTGGTTTCGTTTCAATATATATCCACTCCCCACACATGTTCGTACATTTATTCGTTCAATTTATAGGAAGAGCGTGAGTCAAGAAGAAAACTATGAAAGGAGAGAACAACCCATCAATTTGGAGTTACGTTCTTTGGAGGAAACGTTCGGGTAAAAAAGTTTTTAATAAGAAAGAAAGCGACACCATACTACCATACCAAAAAATGATTTTAGGTGATTACCGCAAAAGAAGGAGGAAAAGGTAGCAAAATCTTATCGGAAATGGAGGCACGCTTGAACTGTGATAAATGTGTGATAAAAAAACAACAGCTAAAGCGAGCTAAGCAGAAGAGATGCCGAATGAAATAAGAATAAATGCCGACACTTTCTTCACTCAACTCACACAAACCGATATTATTATACGATAGCTTCGGCAATTGGCATGGCTGTAGCATGACATGAGGCAGACTATGGGCTGGCCTTAGTTTGGCATTGACAAATCATCAAAGATTTAATACAGATCTTGCTTTAGCTTTAATATTGAACTGCCTGAACTAGTTCTTCTTCTGCATTTAAAAAGTCAAACAAGCTTCATTGTATGAACAAGTTCAAAGCGCATTTTTATGTTTTTTTCAGGCATGGAAATTGCTTTGAACTGCCTGAACTAGTTCTTCTTCTGCATTTAAAAAGTCAAACAAGCTTCATTGTATGAACAAGTTCAAAGCGCATTTTTATGTTTTTTTGCAAGAAATTGCTTTAAAAGTTGTTGAGAATCGAGAAATAAAATAAAATAAGGAAAAGAAAACTCATTTTTGTTGTCGATGTCGATATAAACATCATCGATCAACACTTCAACTTCTCGAGTTTGACTGACTGCTGGAGCCTAATTTCTCTTGTTCCCTGTCTCTGTTCTGTTTCTAAAAAGGATAGAAAAAGAAATTAACTGATTTCGCTAATAATTGCAGACTAATTCGTACCTGTTGTTGTTTCAAAAAGCTGCTGCTACAGAAGTAGCAGATAGATAACACCTCTTTTGGGCTACTGTTACAAAATACGAGTTACATACAGACGAAAGGTTTTACGGTACATTAAGGATTTTCCTTACACAAAAGGTATCTCACATCTCAAGAAGCCAAAGTAGACCTTGCCTCTCTGTCCCGTCTCGTCAACAATCTTGTGCGTTCTGAGAAGAAGGATCAGCAGCTTTTTTTATAGATGAAGGGTGATTTGTTATTTAAGAATAATAAAGAAAAAAAAGTATCCATCCAATAAAAACAATACTTACTACTACGATCGCGATCTCTTTCACCTTTTACCCAGCGAGAAACCCTATTCATTCCTTGTTCTCTATAATTTCCACCTGTGGTTTCTGTCTGCAACTATTTGTTCATGTCATAAGAATAAAATACGAATTTTCATTTTTCCTTTCCTCTTTTTTTCTTTCCTCCTTTCTACTTATATTTACCTTCCGTATAACCACCACAATTATATTCAGCTCACAGCTCAGTTTTCTTCTTCCTTTCAAACAATACATTATTAATAAACGAAGAATTTTTTCTGCTGTTGTTTAAAATGAATGATTAACGTCTGTCTGGGTGTGAAAATGAACACGGGCGACTGTTGTCGGTAAAATTTACTACTGAGAAGATGTAACGCTAAAACCTATGATTTTAAAGGTTTCCAGTAATTACGAAAGAAAAAAATTGTGCTGAAACGCGTTCTCTTTCAGTCCATATCATATTAATGATGAGGATTAGTCCAAAACTCCAAACATACAAATTTTTACCTGATTTGACCGGCCGCAGTAAACAGCGGAAGAAAATAAAACCTTTTCTTTCACTTTTGCGAAAACCTTATTTGTCATCAGCCAAACTACAAATTAATTTCATCACTTCTTCTTTCTGTTCTCAAGCGGCATATTTTTTGTTAAAAAAAGCCTCCTTTCAATTCAATTTTATTTTATGAGATATGAGATGAGATGGCGAGACATTGTTTAATGTTTACGAGCAAGTGTTTCAGTTTTCAATAAACTTCAACACGATTTGTGCATGTGTGTGTGTGTCCCTCTCTGATATTAAACTACTTGTTTCGCAACATAAAAATACTTTGTGTAAAAACATAATTTACGGTCTTGGCGAAGTAGATCGAAAAGGGTGAATAATGAAAGCGAATAGAGGTAAAGTATCTCAAATTCCCTTCAAAGCAAAGTACTCAAGAGTTGTCAAACACTTTTCGCTTTTGATAATCTTCCTCCTCTTCACACACGCAAAATATATGTATAAACTATAAGCAAGCATGAGCATATTATGCGTTTTAACAGTCTTGTTCTATTACTGTAATTATCCTTCTTTTCAGGCTCTTTTTTGAAAGTGGAACGATGGTGGTGGTGATGTACAAATAACATTTAATGGATCATCATGTGAAATATTTTTATGAGCTACACATACACACATTAGACAAAATATTTTTGCTAACAACCAAACGAACATGAGCATGAACACTTTAGTAAGTAAGTAAGCTTGCAGAAAACTAGCTAAACATTTTAACATCATCCCCCATCATCAGCCCTATCATCATCATCATCGTCACATATTCACTTCACTTCACTGCAAAAATTGTTTCAGCGAAGCGAAGAGGGCAAAGAAGAAGAAAGAAAAACTCATAACCATAATTTCTATCAGCATGCCAATAATAAAAGGTTATGGCTTTTAAAAGCCATGATATCATCGTATCGTCGTATCCTACAATAATTACATATATGCTCGCTCACTATTCTCAATTCTCACTCACCCACTTTCTGTCGTCGACATGACTGAAAAGCATCCATTTTCATTTAAAGAACTGTTACATTATTACCAAAAAACTAAAAGCTAAAAATATTTATTATATATGAAGGAAAGAAATTAACTAAAATGTTTCAAAGAATAGAGAAACTATGTCTAAGCTTACTTTGTTCACTAATTCAGTTAAAAATTTAAAATCTCTTCGCGATCATTATTTATCTTCATCATCATCATCATCATCATATATGACGGCTTTTTTCTTGAAAACCTTCAATTCAATTTTTCAAGTAGTAAAATAAAAATCGACTTGCGCGTTGCGTGCTCTTCCACTTTGAACGGTTGTTACCTATTATTACACTCATAAAGAGTGCATTATGGACGATTATAATGACAAGGGTAAATTAAATTTCGCAACTGCTGACAAAATATTGGTATGGTGGTGGTGGTAGTGGTGGTGTGGATGTGTCGAAGTGGAAGTCGTCGTCGACACCGTCATCGTCAGTAAAAAAGAATAAAAAGAAGAAGAGGAGGAGGAGGAGGAAACTAAACCGAAGAGACGAGAGAGAGGATAAGAAGAAGTCGTGCCAAACACAATACATTTTTATGTCAGTTTGCAAATTTACAGCTCTCAAATGAAATGCCACCTTTTTTCCTGTTCTAAGAAGAAGCATGGTTTATGCCGCTGTTACTTTACCGAGGAAAATTTATAGTAAAATCCTCCGGTAGTTAAATTTAAAGTACTTTTACACCTTTTGTGTTCTCATCGCCATAATACAATGTTTGCAGCCATAAGGAAAAGGAGTCGAAGAAGGTTTCATTTTCAAAATATTTTTTCCTCCTCTTTACAGATATAAAAATAAATACAATGTTTGCAAAAGAACATTAAAATACTTCGTTTTTGAACCAATATGCTCATAAAAGTTACTATTACTCCCTTCTTCTTCCAAAAATATCATTTTGCTTTTGCCAACCTCCAAAAAATAAAAGGACCATAAAAATATTCACTTGTTGTAAATAATACGATACGATATGTATGATGGAAACAATTTGCCAACAGTGCATGAAAAAATAAAATAATATTTTGCACAAAACCATAAACCACACCTCCTGAAACTATATAAATACAATGTTTGCAAAAGAACATTAAAATACTTCGTTTTTGAACCAATATGCTCATAAAAGTTACTACCTTCTCCTTCCAAAAATATCATTTTGCTTTTGCCAACCTCCAAAAAATAAAAGGACCATAAAAAATATTCACTTGTTGTAAATATGATATGTATGATGGAAACAATTTGCCAACAGTGCATGAAAAAATAAAATAATATTTTGCACAAAACCATAAACCACACCTCCTGAAACTATTATCGTTGTCAATTGTATTGTAGAATGTAAATGTGATGGTACATAAAATTCGCGCGCTAAATTCAAATAAACGTTTTTAAAAGCGTCTGTTGATATCTGCCTTCCACACTTTAAGTAGCGACAGCGAGTAGTGAAGCTTAAAAAAAGTGTTGAACATTGTTTTGTGCTACCTGCTGATGCTCCCCATTAACGTTCTAGAGAAGCCATTTTACAAAGGAATGTTTAGAGCTTTGAGTATAAAGGATTATTAAATGGAAAATGTTTAAATTAAATGGAATTTTTGAAGCGATGATATTCATTATTAGATATTCATCTCCTTAAATTGTGGTGGTAGGTGGTATGACATTAAGATTACCTTTGTAAATAGTTTTTAAAGAGCTAAATTGCTGAATGTCCGTTAACCACTTCCGGTGAGAGAGAATATAAGTACTATGAATGAGCACCAAAGACTTTTTAAGCTACACTTTTAACATTTTTGTAACATGATTTTTACATTATGAGAAGATTATGAAATAATTAGTAATATAGTAATTTCAAATTAGTTATATACTTTAAAGCAAATTTGAATTTGCAAAGTACAACATTGCTAATAATAATGAAACTGCTCATCGTCAGTGTCAGAAAATATTTAAACTGTTTAAGGTTTTAGTAAAGTTGGAAGGGTCCTTAAATAGGTGGGAACAGAACAGATAATTGCGTTCTGGCAAGATAATATGTAATACTGTAGAAGGGGTCATCTCATCACCAAATTTAAACGTTCGAAGTTTTTTCAACCAATGCAGCTTATTCGTTTATACAGTAGGTGCACCGTTGATTTCTGCTTTCATGCAAAGTTCTCGTATTATATAATATTCGTACGATTTCCAACAATACTCACCAAAACAAATATTTTATAGAGCGCTTTCATGTTTTCTTCACGCTCACTTGGCTTTCTTTTAACCATTTATTTTTGCACATGTGTCGAGTTTTGTGTGGCGTGTCAAATATTCCAAACAAATATGTTTCTTCTGTTTTTCTTTCCAAGCAAAGTTCTAAAAGTGATGATGAGTTGAGTTGAGACAGTGCCTGTGACTCTCATACATTAATACAAACACAAATGCCTACATAAAGAACATAAAACCTCACAGCTCAGCATTTTTCTTTTTTTCTTATGACAAAACTTGATTTAAATCAACTGCAGTGATTCTCTCATAAGTACATATCAATACAAACACAAATGCCTACATAAAGAACATAAAACCTCACAGCTCAGCATTTTTCTTTTTTTCTTATGACAAAACTTGATTTAAATCAACTGCAGTGACTGAAATGTCGCGAATTTTCGCTCTTCGCCGCAAAATAAGCGAACTTTTTTCTTTAATGTTTTCTTAAAAAAACTACGTTTTCTGTACTATCAGATCATCATCAGCATCATCACGCTTTAATTAAACAAAGCTGTTGCTCCGAACGTCTTTCCTTTTTCTTTTATTTTGTCAGATGAGATGAGATGCCAACAAGCAAGAAAAAACTCTTCTTCGCCGGTGGCGTAAACTTGACAAAATTATTTGCATTCAGATTCAACAAAAAAAACAGGCGATTGAGTTATGTTCTCTTTTCGCTAGTCAACTCATCATCATCTTAACTGACTGAAACTCTCAAGGCGAGAAATAATGAAATTATTTTGATAAAAAAAAACATACAAAACTACGATCCGATAATGAAAAGCAGGTTAATCATGATGATGTTGAGAGGATAAGAAAAAAGAAAGCTTAACGTTTGCCAAATACCAAAATAAAAAATCCACCGAGAAAAAAAGGAGAAAAACCCACCAACCAAGAATACTTTTTTATTTAGTTGAAGAAAGAGAGAGAGGGAGGGAGGAAAGGAGAAAGCGGCCACGACGACTACAACTCAACTTATTTTAGTACATTTTATTTATCTGTGGCGGGTCGTTTGTTAGTTTGTTGGAGGAGTTGAAGGAATAATGATGAGTAGAAGAAGAAGAGGTGCTGGAAGATTGAGATGAAAGGTGGGAAATAGTGCAAATCCAAAAAAAAGAAAACGCTCAGCACACACAACAACATAACACGAACACGAACAAAAATAAATTAATGAAAAGCTGACAGGAAAAGCGTACTATCACTCCACTCGTGAAAAGAAAAAAAAGTAAAAGGCAAGAATGAAAAAAGAAGAAATGAGGAGAAAAAATGCTTTATGTGTTTGTGTGTATTTTCCTCAAATAAACTTGATATTTTTCTAGTTTTTTTCTAGCTTGTTTGTATTTCCAAAAGAGAATTATCTTCAGAAAGAGAGAGAGAGTTATTTTTTATTAAGAGAACTTGTGCTCACTTCATGATGATGATCAGTTTTCGTTTTCTCGCTTTTTCTTTTTTCTCTCTTTTTCCTACTCAACATAACACGAACACGAACAAAAATAAATTAATGAAAAGCTGACAGGAAAAGCGTACTATCACTCCACTCGTGAAAAGAAAAAAAAAGAAAAAGTCAAAGGAACGAATGAAAAAGGAAGAAATGAGGAGAAAAAATGCTTTATGTGTTTGTGTGTATTTTCCTCAAATAAACTTTATATTTTTCTAGTTTTTTTCTAGCTTGTTTGTATTTCCAAAAGAAAATTATCTTCAGAAAGAGAGAGAGAGAGTTATTTTTTATTAAGAGAACTTGTGCTCACTTCATGATGATGATCAGTTTTCGTTTTCTCGCTTTTTCTTTCTCTCTTTCCTACTTTCTGCCAAATGTTTTTTCTTGTTGACGGACGATATCCTCTCATCATGACGCGTCTCTTATATTATAGTGCTCTCCTTGTTACTCTTCATCATCTCACGGATGAAATCTTCATGAGCTCAAGAAAAGAGTGAGAGAGAGAAAAAAAATACTTGTCGAGCTCATTGTCGGTGATTTCGGTAGTACATCACATCACACACACACACACACAACTACATCCACACAAACACATGCGGCACAGCTTCAAAACAGCAGCAAAAACAGACTTTTTTAAGAAGGAAATGGAAAGACTTGTGTTTTGTGTTGTTTGTGCAGAAATGATGATGAAGAGCTTGTGTAAAGTAAGCAGAGGAGTGAACGTGTGGAATTTCAGATGGCTCATTTCTGATCTACATGACTTGAAGAATAAAATCCTGAGCCGAGCCGGGATGTGATGTAAAATGTAAAAGAGTAAAAGGAAGGGTGGTGGTAATCTACTCGCTTCTTTGCTTGTTTCTCTCTGACTTAATTCTTAATTTACTTGTTCACATCATTTTTTTTCTTTCTCGAGAAAAAAATAAGTACGACTTAACTTTGGAAGTGGAAAAAAGAGATAATTTTTTTCTTCAATTCCAATCCTACCATGTAGTAATACCTACTTAAATGAATGNGGAAAAAAGAGATAATTTTTTTCTTCAATTCCAATCCTACCATGTAGTAATACCTACTTAAATGAATGAGAGAAACAGTTCAGTAGTACACAAAATATAATATGCAGTGCAGAGGAGTACAGGTAGTAGTAGCAGTACATAAGTCAAATAAATTTTTGAAGGATAAACTGAAGAATTCATTGGAATTCAGACCACACAAACGTAAACTTATTTTACTCTCTCGGTTCACTTCACTTGTTTCGTTTTTCCTCCTTTCCTTTTTTCTCTCTCGTTTTTTTTTCTCTCTAGTTAAATTGTATCATTTGAGTTTAGAGCTTAGCCAACAACACAACGCCACCACCACCAGAATATCACACCAACGTGGTTTAATTTGTAAGTGAGAAAAGTAAAAAAAAATATGACGAAAAGGCTTCTTCGTCGGTTTTTTTTTCATTCCATTAATAATGCAATGGAAATGGCCCGAGACTCTTCTAATTTACTTTTTTTACTCTTAATAATTCTGCATACTACGTAAAGCTTTTGGAGTTTCGTCGAGACTTTTCTATTTCACTGTCTTGGTAGAAGAAAGAATCAATTGACTTTAAAGATGACCTGGTATGCTTAGCGAGAGAGGAAGACATCAAATTTCTAAACAGTTCAATTTCGCTTGAAATACTTAATTAGTTTCGTTCGTACTGAAAGCAAATCGTCATTTTTTAATTCCAACAACATTCCAGAGAAGCAAAGCATAATTAAAAGAATTGAAGGAAAGATTAAAAAAAAGTGTCAGGAGGAAGCGAAAAGCATCTTTACTATTTTTTTTTTAAAAATAAGTAAACTTGTGTAACAAAGTCGTAGTCAATCTGTCGCAACGTTTTCATTTAGATTATTATGTTCCAGTAATTAGTAGGAATAACAACACAACATGAGAAACAAGAGCGTCAACTTTAAGTCAAGTCAAGCAAACTGAAGAATAACAGTTTTTCTTCTTAATGAAATTAGCAAAATGAAGGCGTTTTGTAATAAAATTTGATTGGGAAACACGCAAAAACACAAAACTTTCGGTTTTCTTGCAATTTTAGAGAGAAAACCTCAGAGTTTTAAACTTTAAAAAGCTTCCAAGTTAATTGAGCCTTAAAGCATGACTCTTTTTTATGTGGAAATTTCTCTGCTCTGTTTTTCTTTACAGTTTTCCTTCCCTTCTTTTTCCTCTACTCCTCCTTTACTACTTTTTTTACTGTCATTTGACATTTTTTTCTACGCGAAATCCGAGTAAAAGAAGAAGTGTTAGGGAGGAAATATGAGAGATACTTGAATTACCAACGAGCTAATAAGAAAATACGAAAAAAGCAACGTAAATTTTTATGTATTTTTCAGTTTTGTAAAGTTAAAGCTTACAGCTTCAAACATTCACTGATTGAACTGAACCATGGCATGTGAGGAAAATTTTTTTTAGGGGAATGTAAGAAAAATGCCATGCCATGCCATGCCATTCCTTCCCTCTTCCTTCCTTTTCTTTTGGTAACTTGTCATGTTGCACAAAAAAAAACTTCGTTTGAACATCATGGGTGGCCTTATTTGCCTCATAGCTATCATAATTAAAAATTTGAGCTTCCCCACAAGATGTTCGAATGTTCCTCCTTAAGAGATTTTTTTGCTAATTCCTATATCCTGTTGTTTCTCAGATTTTTCTTCACTAATTACTAAATATTGGATGATGATAACGATGACGGTGGTGTGATGACGATTGTAAAAATATTAGGATGAAAAGATAATACGTATTATTGGAAGAACGGGAAAATATTCGGGGTTTTGCAACAGTACAATTAAGTTCATGATCAGTTAAATATGTTGCTTTTAAGCAGATAGAGTCTGCGTCTGATCCTTTCCTTTACAGTTTGCATTAATTGAAAAATATAGCAGAATAATTTCATTGTACATTTTATTTACTCTAATTTATAAAATTTCAAGAAGCTTTTCTTAGAAGCTTTCATTATTTTACAACAGTCATAAATGTTCTACACAAACAAAATGTTTTGCGTTTTGTTAGCTTCCTTCTTAAACCTTTAAACTAAAACATACCTAAAGATAAGTAATGTGTTAGAGAATTTTATTGCACCAATAATAATACTACCTACGTACTTCAACTGATGGAATAAGGTATAAATATGACCGCTTTAGAAGAAGAAGAATGAATAATCCCTTCATAAAGTGTCAAAACAAACGCCTCTTTGTTCAATT
>JAHZNJ010000724.1:0-13366 GCA_027744475.1 Lepidocyrtus cf. sotoi NNG-2020 | reverse complement strand
TTTTTTTATAATGAATGTATGTTCTACCACCACCATTTTTTACTCCCTTTCTGTATGATGATGGTGGCAAACATTTTTATATGAAATTGAAACAATGTAAATAGTAGAAAAAGGGGAATCGATGTTGTGATGAAAATGACAAGAAATTAAAGCTTTTCATCACGCTGTTATGTAAAGCCTTAATATTCATTCTTTAGTATTCAAGTTTGTGACTCTTCATAAAATGAATGTCATGCATCATGCATGCATTAAGATACTTTTTTTATACGTATAAATTCTACTGGAGCTTAGAAACACGAAAAGTCAGTAGTGACAATGGAGGGAGAATAGTTGATGAGAGTTTGGTGAAAACGGGAAATCCTATTAAAATGAATTTAGCTTTATGCTAATATAATTTCGTCAGAGCTTGAGCTTCTCTCCAGAAAAACCACCACGATTATTTATGAATATTTTATTTAGTTATAGCACCATGCAGTCTTCTCTTTTATATTTGATTATATTTCTCACATTTCGGTTTTTAACACAGAACGACCAGTAGTTACACTTCCGAATCGGGTTTCTTCTTGAAAAATAAAAAATTACGTTATTATTATGAGCGATTCAGTGTTCAAGTGAGCGACTTTGTTAATATGGCTTCGTTTTTATTTAACATGATTTTCTCATTTTGATATATATTTTGCTTGTTTTATTGCTGCATTAGAGTTCGATTACTGAAATACGAGAGAGAGTGAGTTTATGAATGAGTAATAATGTAGCTTGATTTCTGATATGAAAATTTATATTTAGAATATGTTAGAACTTAAAATATACGTAACATGATGAGAGGAAAACGATTAAACCTCTACGAAATAATACGAATTTAACATTTTTTTTTATCCAGAGCATTAAACATTATAATAATCGTAATAGTAGTAGAGACCCCAAGGCTAAAGTATTTATTACTCAAACGTAATGTAGCTCCACTATCTGAAGTGGCCACTTTTACACAACATGAATAGGTAATCAGGTCGACGAATACAACTTTATACTTGTCCAGTTTTCTTTATACGAGTTTCTATTATTGTGTGTTTCTTTTTTTATCATACAAGTTTTTATTTCTAATATCATATATTTGTGTTGTCGCACATTGTAAATTAGACCGGCTTTTTTATTCAGAACAATCCTACTTGAGAGAATAGAGTTGTAGTACGTGGAAAGGTGCTATTTAACATGTAAAAAAATATCTCCCATGTTTAAAGAAATAAAAAAGCTTGTATTCTAAGAGTTTATGCTATTCGCTTGCCCGGAAATACGCCATAAAAGCCATGTTCATGTTTTCTTTTATATGCTGCCAAAGGGCATTATTACATGTTTTTTTTTGTATTTCTGTAATCATCTAATCGGAATGACCATTTCAGTTTTGATACTTTTGCTAAATAGTTTCTGAGTTTGGTGATGGTTGGAGACCAATCGCTTGTTTTTTTAAAGTTGATTGACTTAAACGCAACTAACTATTTATTATTTTTACTACGAATGCGCGAATAGAATTTACATAATCGCAGACACAATCAAAAGCGCGAACATTTAAAAAACTTAACTTTTCCCCAACTAAAAATCTAAGAATTTTTCACTCTGTCTAAAAAAAACTTCTACGTTTTGCTCACAAAGATAAGCCGGATACGAAGATCTCTAACAAAAAAAAATCTTTACGAATTAAGAAAACACTAGTACGAAAACTAACTCAAGAAGTAACGCTTTTTTATCTACGTCATTCATTCCATCTCCTCCCTTCAAAACTTTCCTTAAGGGACGCGGGCTTCTTTCCCCTTTTACTCCTAATTACTTTCACAAGAGCCAAAAACTTTTTTCCTGGAACTTAATGAAGAAAAAAAGGAATTAAAAAAACTTTTTTTCTCTCCTCCTATTTTTACTTGAAAACTAGAAACATTTTACTTCTCCAGAAACCGAATTTCTCCAGGACTGTAGTGAATCTGATGATGATGAGAAGAACGACTGTAGTAGTGAAAATGTAATTTAGATTATGTTGAAAAAATAGAAAAAGGGACGACGACGGTTTTAATAATCAGAATAGTTTTGCGAAGAAGATATGAATGAGGGAGAGAGAGAGGAAAGAAAATTTAAAGACGGAGAGAGTGAAAACGCAACGAGACATGAGTTTCTCATTTCACCCATCCATCCTTTTTCATAAAGGCTTTTCCACTTTCCATCCAGCCAAAGAATCTCGTTTGTGTGTGTGTGCGGATGAGATGAAAAGAGGTTTTCATCATAAATCATTGCGACAAATTTAATTAGCAACAACGTCACACTACTACCACCACCAACCCGGCCTTCACTATACTTTCCTCCAGTAGTTTTTGTAATTTTCTATCTCTGCTGCCTGCATTTAGGAATAGAAAATGGTTGGGTAGCAAAGAAGAGAAACGAACACGAGCAGCTAATCTAAAAAGCTCAGCTGGATCTTCTTCTCCTCCTCATCTGGATTTTCATCCGCCAGCCACATTACGAAAACTAAAATGAATAAAATGGTTGGGTAGCAGAGAAGAGAAACGAACACGAGCAGCTAATCTAAAAAGCTCAGCTGGATCTTCTTCTCCTCCTCATCTGGATTTTCATCCGCCAGCCACATTACGAAAACTAAAATGAATGAAAACTTTTTTTCTTCTTCATCTTCTCGCTTCTTTCCATTTTCCCATTTACTATTACATAATATTAAAGTGTGTATAAAAGCAAAATGCATCTTATTAGACTGCAGTAGTAACGTAACAACGAGACGAACACAATCAGATAGGAATTTAATGCCCGCGCGCATAGATAATAATAAGACGAGATTATTCATTACGAAGAAGATTTCTTATGAGATGAGAAGAATGGGACAAGAAGTGACAGAAATTTTATTATACCCCTCCTATGCCCTGCTACTACTTTTTTATATCATCTCAATGATCATCATCATGATCATGTTCATCAAACAAGATGACTATCATTCTCGTATATTTCTAGAAGAGATGCTTCGGCGCATAAATTTCCTCATATATATCCATCCATCCATTTTAGGATATTGTAGAAGAAGAAGAAGGAAGGAAAGGATCGTTTCATCCTAAATGGGCAGAGCATGAATTGCATGGCAAAAGAAGAAGAAGAAGAATAAGAGATGCTTCGGCGCATAAATTTCCTCATATATATCCATCCATCCATTTTAGGATATTGTAGAAGAAGAAGAAGGAAGGAAAAGATCGTTTCATCCTAAATGGGCAGAGCATGAATTGCATGGCAAAAAAAGAAGAAGAAGAGGAAGGGTATTACTACACATATCCTAACGTATTACTACTACTAAACAATATATCCTCATCCTTTTTCTTTTATATTATCCAAACCATAATAATATCCCCTCGGTTCCCCTTCCAAGAAGAAGATGAGCATGGCAGGCAGGCAGGAGAGAGAGAGCAATAACGTAATGTTTTATGAGAGAGAGAGAGCAATAACGTAATGTTTTATTAAATCTGAAAATTTTCATTCCTGTCTCGACTTTGACTTTTCCATGTCTTTTCAATAAATGAATATTTTACCCTTTTTCATTTTTAACAATAATGCAGAAGAATCCTCTAACGGGGAAGCCTGAATTTCCCAAAAGAATTTTACTTTAATAAGAAGTAACAATTGAAAAAAATTCTTATGCAGCTACTTTATATAGTGCAAGGGACTCTGAAAACTTTTTCCTGTAACTCAGTAAAAAAACAAGCTCCCTTGTTTACTTTAAGTTCCTGCCTATGAATCCAAATTCCGGACTTTTTTTTCTTCCCTAAAAGCAATATTGGCTAACTGGCTTGGGTTTGAGCTTTTGACTATCTGGCTTGTACTTTAAGTTCCTGCCTATGAATCCAAATTCCGGACTTTTTTTTTCTTCCCTAAAAGCAATATTGGCTAACTGGCTTGGGTTTGAGCTTTTGACTATCTGGCTTGTTCGTGCCATGGCATGCGATATGTAATAAGAAAATGTTTACTTCTCTCCTAGAGAAAAGCTAAAATGTCTTTTGCTTACTTTACTCCTCCGTTATATGCACTCAAGTTAATGGAATGTGTCTTCTCAGATACAAGAAAAACAGAAAAAAAAAGTTGTTTCTCTCTCTTTTTCGATGTTTGTTGTTTCTTCCAAACTTAAGTACTGCTTACCGCCATTACGGAAAGTAGGAAAAAATATTTAAGCTTATTTTTTTTCAGTATATTTTCTTCTTTCTTGCTTTTAATGCGTGCACTGCATCGAAATCCAATATAAATACACACGAAAAAATCTTTACACATTCAGACATAGACATTTAGACAATCGACCAAGAAGAAAAAAAAACAATCTAATGGAATCTCTGCTGCTGCTACTACTCTCCCTCCCATTAAAATGAAATACTGTTCCGGTCAAGGGACTTATCAATCTTCTCTCTCAGAACCATACGTATTACACATGCGGAGATAGATTGCAGAAGAAGAGAAGAAATAGAAAAAAAGAGAAATAAAATACACTTCCCCCCTGTCCAATCCATCCGTCTAGGACGGAATAATGTAAAAAGCAGCAGCAGCGGAGAGAAAAGGAAAAGAGATATGAAACTTCTCTTCTCTCGGACTTTTGTTGCTGGTGCGGTGATGGTGGCGAAGCGAGTATCGTATCGTATCGCAGTTAGTTTAGCTAGCCAAAAAAGCAAAAAACTTTTTTTTATCAGAACTCCCATATACGAGCATGTCCAAAACCAACGACGACGACGACGACAACACAATCGTCTCCTGTCTCACTCCGATATCATAGCAGCAGCAGCAGTGGCGTGGTGATTCCAATCCGGATACGTTAGCCTGCCCAGAAAACTCCGTTTTTAGAAATAGCCCATCGCTATTCCGGATTCCTCAACTTCTGACTTTTCATTTCCGTCTCCACATTACACGTTAATACAAAACGAAAAAGCTAATATCCTTTTCTCGTACATTCAAAAAAAAAACAATTTTACATTTGCTGCTGGTGATGCGTATGTTGAGCTACTTTTTTTTATGACAAAATTTCATGAACGTAAACTACTATTATCGTTACTTCTACTTTTGGAATACGTTTCTCTTACAGAAAAAGACCAAACTAAAATAATATTTAAAATCCGTTAAAGTCCCATGGAAAAGTATTCCCATTTCCTTTTCCATTTTCTACATTCTTTCTCCCTCCAAAATTACATTTCCAAAAAAAACTCAAAAAAAAGTACAAAAATAACATTTCCTTCCAGAATATTTGAGAGAATCCGTAATATTTGTTCCAGTTCCGGAAGAGACAAGTTCATGACAGCTGAATGAATATAAACACATTTCACTCTCCAAAAGAAAAAAAAATTACTAGACCCATTTAATATCACTCACATCCGCCCTTTCTCTACTACTTTAACACAATGATACTGCAAAGTCATACTCTTTTCTTTCTCTATTCGCCTTTCCTCACATACTCTCCATTCGTGAAAAGAGAACCATGAAAATAATACGACGTACTCAAAACAATATATATTTCCAGCCGAGTCACCCAGAGTCAAATACATGAATACATATTTTACACATGACACGAGTCCAAGACCAATTCTCATTCGTTACACTGTAACAACAACACAACTATCTATCTATATAACAGCCATTAAAAACACCACCCTTGACTCATCAAAAACCATTCCGTAATATAAGCTGATTATGCAAGAAACAGAAATGCACTTTTCCTGCTCTCTGCATTTCCTTTCCGATGATATCATCACATTTTCTGTATATAAAATATAGCGAATCACCCTATAAAGGGAAAAAAGTGCAAAAGTTGCATTCATCGAGAGAATCCTCCCTCGTTGCTTAATAATGCTACTATTTTTAATATTATTATTATTATTGATTTTTATATGGTCAGAATCAGAAGAGACAAAAGCTTTCCATCAAATATAAGCTGGTGCTGTTGCTCTATGATGATGTTAAAAGTTAAAATGTTAATGACGAGGAGAATCCACTGTGCTTATTCATTAGCTTCCCTTCTTCTTCTCTCATTCTCCACATCCATTCCTCTCTCTCATTTCCATTTCCCAATTTTGTGCCTTGAATTTTGAACGTCTCATCATCAACATGTATTACATTAAGAAAAAGCATAAGCATCATCTCGCTCGTCCACATTTGAATCTGGTCACGTTCATTTATATACTATAAAGAAAGTGGTTTACGTTCTTTTGTTACTTCACTCTCTCTCTCTCTCGAGAAGAAAATCAGACAGACACCTTTCAGAAAATGCACTTGTACGTTTAACCCTTTAGGATTCTTTATAATCTTTCACGACGACCATATTTGATAACATTACTACATACTAAAGTGGAGAAGAATGAAAAGGTAAAAAAATATAATATTTTATAAAAGAAGATTTCTTATTGTTTGCTAATAAGACATTAAAAGTCACATACAAGCTTACATACTCGTTGACTGACAGTTCGGATACAAAACAGACAAGTGGAAAAAGATTTTAAATTCGAATCTCTTGCTTTATTCTTGACGGATAGGAAACACGGTTTTGTTATTTTCTATACTTTTTTCATAAAAAATTCACATTTTTCGTGTATATTTTTCCGTACGTTCTACTGACGGACTTCTCATACAGTAATCATGAAATATGCAAAACAAGACTTCACTTCTTCTTGAAAAATCCAAGAAAAAAAACCTTAAAATAATAAAAGTGAATGTACTAGCAAAGGGTGGACGAACGTTTTGATTTTTATTACACGAAAAAAAGAAGAAAGAACAGCGAATACCCTTTCACATACGATTGCATAATAACAAGAAAGAAAACAACAACAACAATAATAAAAATCCTCTCTTCTTCTACCGTCCAGCAACAGTCATAACAATTTTCTTATTGCAGTATAATGTAGTTATAAAGCACAAGGTCATTTTCTTCTTCTTCTTTGTGGAAACGGGCCACTAAGGTCCGATTTTGGTTGTTTGTAAAAATGACTCTTGTGAAGAAGGATTCTTTCTTTTTTGGTTTGTATTCTTATTTAACTCTTATACGAGTGTACAACACGGATGAAAACATTTTTCGTCTTTCTCTTATACCGACGACAGTGCTATCTTGATCTAAGCATCATACAATCTTGACTAGTATTCCGTCAAGCACACTCTAAAAACAGCGAGTNGAGTGTACAACACGGATGAAAACATTTTTCGTCTTTCTCTTATACCGACGACAGTGCTATCTTGATCTAAGCATCATACAATCTTGACTAGTATTCCGTCAAGCACACTCTAAAAACAGCGAGTAAAGTAGCTATATGCACCAAACCATCACTACTTCCCCCACTACCATTATGACATAAAAAAGATTCCTCCTTGAGTATCTAATAAAATGCCGCTATGATTTGCACAAAGGGAATATAAAAACGCGGGGCTAAGAGCCATTACGCTTCGCGAAATTGCTCGTAAAAAAAGTTATACTTGCGTTACACTACTCCCTCTAGATTTTTTTTTCTCCTTTTTTGGTGGATATATAAAACTATTTTCTTGGGGAGCGCAGCATCTCTTTTATTATTGTCAGCTACTTGTGTAATTTCCGTATCGTTTACACATCTGCTGGAATTCTTCTAAATGACTTTATATTTTTTACGTTTCTGAATAGGGAAAGAAAACCTGAGTTTGAAAAAAAGCGTGCTTACTTGTAATAAGAGAATGCTGCTGCTAATTTTCACTCATTATCCAGAATTAAACCGCTTAATTCTCCTTCTCAAACTTTTTTTTGACAAGTTGGTGTGAAAGTAGTAACAAAAATACAATGTTTTCGTAAACAATACAAACACAAGTTCGATTGTTTTGTGTGCAGGTTTTTTCTTTTAAGCCATGTGTAAATATAGAGACGAATCCAAAACATCATCGGATCGTCTACCCGCTACCGTAACAGTAGCACTGCTTCATCATATCCTCCCTATTTTCTCTCTATTCTGCATAAATCCTCCAAAAAAGACTTCTTTCCCTTTCTCCTTCTTCTCCCCCAATTTGAACGCAAAAAAAAGCCAAAATAGAAACACAGAATTCAATTTATCCCAAAAAAAAATTCATTCCCAATACAACTTCTTTCCTCATCCTCTTTCGTTATTTTCCTTCATGTAATTCCTCCAAATCGGATTTCCTCCTCCCTTCCCCGTGATAGTTTGTTCTAAAAAAGCATTTACCAAATAGGAGGATCAACAAAACAGAGCAATAACATTATTATTTGAGAAGAATCTTTTTTCTAGCTGGTTTGGTTGTATTCTTCAAGAATATAAAAACTATACTTTTCTATCTTCCGATCCCCAATACACAAAAAAAACTATAAAAAACCAATAACAAACGAAAAGTGCATGTAACAACCAAACACCACACCAACATCACCCTTTTCCTCTTTACAAATAACCTGACCTTATCAAACGTAATTGGTATTTATCCCATATAGTATGAAAAAAAAATTATCTTTTTTTTTCATCTCAACTAAAAAAAATCCTACTTTCATTGCATCTAATCAACATCGTCGTGAGCTTAAAATTCCCTTTCCTTCATTTTACACTAACACCGCCTGCCAATATGCCAAATTTTAACTAATGTTCCACCAAATGTACAACGCTCAATATAACATACGAATGATGTTTGCTTGCATGCTTCTCTATCTGTCTGTTTATAACGAAGAAATTCTTTTTTTTTTTTGAATGAAGAAAGTTTTCTTTGCATGAACTCATCTTCTTTTAACATCTTAAAATGAAAGACGTACACTACTACGATTCATGCAAAAGAGAAAAAATCCAAGCATGCATGAAATGTCTGCATGAGTCAATCCACTACGTTAGGTATATTCAAATTAACCATTCCACAATAATAAGTTAAAAGACAGATGTAGCAGCTGCCAAAAATGATCAGAAGAAGAAGAAAAAAAGTTCTGAAATAAAGTTCTTGACGAAAAAAATAGCTTTGGCTCATTTCTTACTCTTCTCTTGTCTTTTTCTTGAAGATTTGAAGATGGAAGTTTAGGATAAATCTCTGCTTCGTTTTCTATCTCAATTCAGAATAACATTCCACCACAAAAAAACTATGCAATACTTACAATTTAAATAACCCTTTTATTCATATTACCAAGACAACTTTACGATAACGAAACTATGCGTATGCTGATGATGATGACGACGATGAGCAAATGAGGTGATTCCTATTATTCCGTATGGAAAAGAGAATTAAGACTCTGCGTATCAAGACGATAGTAAAAAGGATTATTCGTAGTGATTATTACGAGCGTGTGTGTGCCAAAGACGAATAATTGCATTTCTCACTTTTGAAATTAAAACGACAGCGATTTCTGTTGACTTCAGTCAGAAATCGAGATGCTAAACCTTCCTTCTTTATACACAAGCATGTTATTAAATAGAAAAAGT
Organism: Lepidocyrtus cf. sotoi NNG-2020; assembly: GCA_027744475.1. Lineage (NCBI taxonomy): Eukaryota > Metazoa > Arthropoda > Collembola > Entomobryomorpha > Entomobryidae > Lepidocyrtus > Lepidocyrtus cf. sotoi NNG-2020. The sequence continues at coordinate 3,938 of JAHZNJ010000724.1, read as the reverse complement.
TTTTAAAAAATCAAGCCCACCCGCCATTCTTCATTATTATGAAAAGAAAAGGAGGAATGATTTTCTTTTTCAAATGGGCAGAAACTAGAACATTTTTAAAATCATCTTCGTATAGAAATTATAGAGTAAAGCTTTTTGTGGTTTCGTTTGTTGGGAAAAGACATTTTATATCCTCCTGTTTAAATGAATGGTGCGTGCCATACCGTTGAAAAAATACTGATAATAATAGTAATAATCTCTCTACAAAATATTTTTTTCCAAACAGTATTTTTATGTTTTAAAACACACCAACACCTTTCACGCAAGATAATAATAATAGTAATGATAATAAGAAGGGTGGTAAAAAGATTTTCTTCTATTCAAACCGATTCTTTTACTCTCTGACAAAAGAAAAAAATCTTAAATATTTGGTGGTGGTGGTTTCTAAAAGATTTAAAATTTAAGAAAAGGGATGCGCGTATTATCGTTATAATAATCTTCATAATATATATATATTTTTAAAAAAGAAGGTGGAGCACTTATTTCCCATCACAAAACTACTACAAAAGAAAACAAGTATCTTTTAGAGAGAATGTTTTTTGTTTGGAAAAAGAATATAAAAAAAATGCTTTAGATTTAAAAAAGAATGTTCGAACATTAAAATTCTTTAGATTTCTTTTCTTTACTATTCAAATGATCATTGTTGTGCATTCATTTCCAATTTTATTATGCTGACCAGTTTACCAGTCTCGCGTCTGGATATTACATCCTACAACAGAAGAGTAACTCCAGACTAAAACTCAAACACAATATTAAGTTTCCCCCATCTGATTTTGGAACATTTTGACTGCTCTTCTCTCAGCCCATCACCAATTCACCACCACCAAAAAAGAATGTCTTTATATTCGTTATTATTACCAGTTAAAAATGCACATCTGCTGATGATATAAACATTTTCATTCATGATGCACAAAAATCTTTGCTGCTGCTACTGCTACAGAGACTGAATATAGATAAAATACCACCAAAAAAATAACATTTTCGCTATATGCAATGGTTCTTGCGGGTACGCGTGAATGAGCAAAAAATATATATCTCTCAATCCTACGATTCTCTATCTCTAGTCAAACAACATTTTATCAGTATTAAAGCATCCCCCCACCACCACCCATCTCTGAGTTTTATAATAATAATTCCCTTTAACATCGACTTACAAGTTGCATTTTCTGCAATTTACTATGTCCGAAGAAGCAACATATATCGAACTAGTTTTTCCCATTCAAAAACTACTGTTTCTGATGTGATTCCCTGATTCCGATCTTAAAACGGGAAATTTTCGGTTATATTACTGCTGCTCTCGGGATTTCTAGATTCTCTGAGGAGGATGCTGCTTGCTCTAGTAGAATCGTAGTAATGCTTGATCATCATCATCGTCGTACGTACGTCGTCATTATCATTTACATTTTGTTGTATGTATTGGAAACAGTAAGAGATTGAAGCTTTCTCCTTACTCAGCAGCGCGCAACGGTCCGTAATAATCTAACCTCTGTTACTAATACTCCATTTCTTGTTCATTCTACCAAACTTTTTTTTTCCAGAGAGAGGAACCTTTAATGTTTCCTCTATCTATCAATCTATCTGTTGTGATTCTAGTAGCGAAGCAGAGCCTAAACCCTATTTCTGCACTAGTTTTTTTTTGTTGTTGTTTGTCAGACAAACTCATTTGCTATCAGTCACTTGTCAGAATTACTCTGGATTTTTGTAGAGAGCGAGATTACAAGTGCAAGGTCTCTTCAATACAAAACTGCCCAATAGCAATTTTTTAATATTAAGCGCGTTTAAGTGCAATGGATGGAGTATGCTTTGGTAAGCTTCCTTTCTCGCTTCACTTAATAATATACATTTCCCTGCTCACCCATTTTATCCACATCAAAGAATCAAACCAAACGAAAAAACAACAGCACAACAAACTTTATTTTGTTGTACAGACTGAGGCGAAAAAGACACTCGATATATAATATTAGTCTACGAAACAAGTGGAACAAGAAAGTAACTTAATACTTAACTTAAGTAAAAATTTTTCATTTCAGCTGATTAGATTCGGGCTGGAGGGCAGTAAAATGAACACAAACAGGCGGAGGGGATTTTAGTTTTCTCCCTTCTTTTGCTTTTTTTTCATTCGGATCATTAACTTGCCAATATGTGATGGAGTATAATATAGAGAATTTAATTCTACTAAAACTTTTTTGTATGAAGTGGATTGCGAAAAAATTTGTAATTCTTTTACTATCCTTTTAAATAAGATTATTTCTTATTCATTTTATTTTTTTGCAGTTTGGGGCAATAATATTTTTTTCGATTCTCTTCTTCTTCAATATAAAAATTTTATTTACAAAGTTTTTTGAAATCTAATTCTACAAAAGCCAAAGCTAATTTCCTTCTCTAGTGATTAGCCAAAAAACTTCCACAATTAAATCTACACCTTGATCCCTCCAAGCTACGCACTTAGAGCAGATTACATTCATCATCCCTTTTGGCTAAATAATATTCTTGCAGAGAGAGAGGATTCGAACATTAATGATGAGTACATACGCGTATTGAGTCGAGTTTTTATCCGATCGAAAAAAGCATATAGCCTAATTAACTATCATTCTATTGTTTCATTCAGTTTTTCTTTAAAAAATCCTTACTCGTTCCTTCTGCATAACGTTCGTGCATCATCATCCAATACAACTCAATTACAATTCCTCCAGGCTGTTAAAAAAAAGCCTCTCTCTCGTTATAATAAAAACAAATTACATCCTACTTGCTTGTAATTTTTGAATAAAAATACTTGTGCTGTTGTGCATGATTTTATATTCGTATCGTTTTTGATCATGAATTTTTATTTTCGATTGTATTTCTGACGACAGCCATCGATGCTCGTTTCGCCTACTAGAATTCTTAAATCTAGACACAACAAACATAGAAATCGCGAGTTTTTTTTAGAGAATAAACCACCTAACAACAAAAAAAACTTCCCAAACGATGCAACTATTCCAAAAAAAAGAATTCATCAGTTCCGTTAAATTGTTCAAAACGAGCATACTTAAATATTTTTTCCACATAACATCACACTGCCAAAACATGTATGAAAATGAGTCTAAATGCATTTTAGCTTTTAAAAGAATCCTTCAACAACCAAAATAAATCGCTCCCGTTCACATTTTGACTCTTTGAGAATTCAAACGATGTTTAGGGATAAAATAGAAGAAAAAATATTGTGCATGCAGCAGCTAAGCTAACGAAGAACGCGTCGTCATTTCCCGGTTTTCCTCTCCACTTAAAAAAAATTCGGTCAGAAAAGAATCCGAAAGTGTGAGGGTGTTTAAAACCAATTGGTTTAGATTTATGGGTACACTGAAGAACTAGAAATAATAATGCGATAAATATATGTATAAGAATCCTACTCTCGAAGATTTACAATGGACATGTGAGGTTTGTGTTATTGTTGTAATCATGATCATCATCATCATCAGTCGCTATTTAGTAGTGTTGTTGGTGGCAGGAGCCAAAAAAAAACAAGCGAGAGAGTGTATATAAACATCCCAACCAATTTCTATTAAAATGTTAAAAAGAAGAAACTTTCGGGTTCTTATCATCATCAAGTCAATAAATATTACATGCTTTTGCTTTTCTCTTTCTCTCTCTCTTGCATTCTTTGGGACTGAAGTTGAAAGGGAAAATTCGTTACTGTATTCCAGTAAACGCTTTTTTGTCTTTAAACTTTTTTGAACGTAACTATAATTATCATCATGAAACAAGCAAGCGGTGTAGTATCACAACAAGAAGTAACGTCATTATCATCATCAAGAGAATAATTTTTTTATACCGAAACTAAATTAGCTGCTGATGAATGAGTAGAAGAAGAAAAGCATTTTAATTCGTTTTTCTCTCTCTCTCTCTATTGAACTTTATAA
>JAHZNJ010000723.1:0-15116 GCA_027744475.1 Lepidocyrtus cf. sotoi NNG-2020 | reverse complement strand
GTAATGAACTTTCTAATTTGTCCTTCTTCAGCTGCAAATTTTGGCACAGACTCAACTTAATCCTATGCTTTTCTCTCGTCTATTTAGTCGAGAACCCATTGTCCTCTCTCTCTCACTTAAGCAAGATCTTGCTTGCAAGCAAGAATGAACACAAAAGCGGGACAAGCTGGTTTTATTGTGTCATATCTCTCTTCTAGCGCTTTACTTGTACTTGATTGCATAGCACGATTATCCAACAGCAGAGTGTTTCGTCGAACATAACAAAACTCTCAGATAAATACTTTCCTACAGGAAAGTTTAATTTTCCTGGGTACAACAAGTACACAGCTAAACAAAACAAAGCTAATACAAAATAGCGCCCAGCAAGCGTTTTCATTTAAAGAGAAAAGTTTATCTTAAAAGTTTCATTTAGCAAGTTTACATTTTCTTCAACAACATCTTTATTTTCATCTGTCGCCTCCACCTTTAAAGGTAGTACTAAAAACGGAAACTCGTAGTGAGTGAGTGGCTCCGGCATTTTATGAATAAGGAAGCAGATAATAGCGCTGCGAGATACTCAGGAACCCAACTGATGACGATGACACAGATGAAAGACGAAAATGAGGAGGGAAGAAAGAAGCCCTGAGACAACATGTGGCGTTCGTTCCTTCTTGTTTGTTTGCAGAAGCAAGCATCTCTACATCTACATCTATCCATATTTTTGTATGGTATGGTGGTGATGATAAAAAGGAAAGATAATTGTAATGGTAATACCGTTTCCAGTTAAACTCGTTTTTTGGAGGAGGAAGGCGAGATTTTATGGGATGATATGTCTATAAAACCGACGTTATGAAACTTGAGTTTTTCCTACTCTTAGTCCTCTTGTCCCTGGAAAAAGGAGTTTGTCTTGCCGCTCCCTCAATTTCCTCTGGAGCTTAACAGTCATTAAACTATTTTACTGCTGGGGTTATATGCATCCGTTTCATCGATAACTTCCAGTTATGGAATACAATGGGGATATATGTGGTTCTCATGCAAAATTGCGGTAGTATGTCATCAAAATCAGCAGTTTCCTCTTCTTCTTTCTATATAACATAACTTGCGTAACTAGCCAAGCCGACAGGAGTTTAGTTACGCTACGTTTAGACTCAAACATGTAGGCTTGTCTTGTAGCATACACTGGCTGAAAAATAAATAGCTAAAACGGAACTGGTACTGTTATTTCATTCCCCTTGTTTATTTTATTGAAAAATGCATAGATCTTCCCAAAATTCCAAACACTTAGTAATTGAATAATTTATATTAAATCGTTTACTCTTATTGCATTAAATCCTTGGATTTTTGAAATTAAAATGGTTTCTCCTTACTCGCTAGTCACTACTTTCTATATCATCATGATTTCTTACATGAGTTAGGCACGTAAATGAATGAAAAGCTGAAGGCTTCAATAGATTACGCTTACGTCAGTAAACATATTCTTGTATAGCAAGCACCGAGTCGACGTTTTGAAACAAAATAGTAAATAATTAATTTCGCAAAGCTACAGGTTGAAGTTGTAGCGTAACTGACAAGGAAATAGCGAAATGGGAAACGTCTTTATAACACTTCCTGTATATCCGTAACACAATTGAGATTTCACTTAGGTACTCTTCTCCTCTCCTCTAGCAATTATATATCTTACACGGTTTTAGATTCACGTCTCATCGGTAATCCTAGGAATTATATAGACTTCCTCCTTCTTTTGCATTTTCTTTTACTTATTTAAAATGGGTAAGTTTTAATGCAGAAACTTTAACCGATGGCTTCATGGATGATGATAGGTATGATAGAGGACTCTTTCATGCATGCATACTACTTTAGCTGCGGGAATAACGAAGGATGAAAATGGTATTCATGGCGGACTTTACAGACTGAATTGCTTTTTCTCTCTGGAAAATGTTAAAGTAGCATCTGCTGTCATTGCAGATACTTTAGACGTTTTGCCGCTTAATGTAGTCATTAAAATGACTTTTTGATTGCGGATGGAGCCCTTTAATACCCCATCCTCTCTCCATCTCTCTCTTTTAGAATCTTTTCTTCCCTTTAACTTACTATATATGCATGTCGGTCTACATTAAGTAGTTTGAAAACATTCGCAAAAAAAGTGACATTAAAACTACACCTTACTTCAACTCAACACACTCGAATGAACTCAACAAGGACAAAGAGGTGGCAGCGTTTCAGTTAAGTGTACAGCGTAATTTTTTACACTTTCCTTTCTCCCGTTTCGGGGAAGTTATAAAGGACGGACGGAAACCTTTTAAGGTTGAAAAGATCAAGAAAGAGTAGCAGTAAGTAGAGTACTATGTGAGTAGACTCTACTCTACTACTACTACAATACATATGCACCGTAATTTACAAGACAAGAGATATTATACTTTTCTTTATTTGCCAAGGGGGATATTTTATCTTTGTCTCTTCCTATTTCTATTCTTCTCTGTCTAACAACAGAAGAAGGAAAGTCGCAGTGCTCTCATATACTTAAGTAAGCCAACTCAAAAAAGTAAAAGCCTCAGGATTTTTCTTGCGCTACTTACTTCTCAGACGCGCTCTCTCTCTCTCTCTCTTCCTCTTTAGATCAATTGCAAATTCTATATATGTAGCGCAATACAAAGATCGTGTGCACATCAAGAGTAAATGTACAACATAAGCATAACATAACATTATCATTTGAGAAGAGGGACTAGGAAGAAAGCGAGGGAAACGAAAAAAAGAAGTTTGAAATTTTTAAATAAATCGCTGCACGTTCTATGCAATGTTCTTTCTACGCTCGCTCAGCTCACTTGCGAATTTCTTTTCGTTTTTTTGGTAAAAGTACAGTTGGTACTTTGCTAGGGAGGGTAGGAAAGATAAATGTAAAACATTGAGGAAATGGATCCCGAAAGAAAAAGTTTAAGAGCGTGACATACATTTAGAAATTCTCCGCAACTTTCTCTCGAAACTACTACTACTACTACGCACTACCTTAATTTAGTAAAACGCCTATAGAAATTATACAGAATAGTGGAAAAGTTAAGTTTAAATAAATCTTTTGTAATATAAAATAATTGCGACTAAAAAAGCCGCTGCTGAAATCCAGCCATGTGCACTCCGACTCCAATCCAACTCCCTGCTGCATTACAGACTTTCTTCTTCCTACTAAAATAAAAATTTAGCAAAAGAATGGCCAGTTTTTTTAGTTTGCTCTCATTAACTGTTGGTGCTTGAAATGACTAATTTATGGCGCAATGAATTGTAATATTATTGCTTCGAGAAGCGTAAAAATATTTCGTTTATCATCATCATACGAGTTTAATATTTCCGCACAATTCACTACTACTCGTGGTGTGGCTTGTGTAGTGTAACCATCGCATTTCCTTGTCAATATGCCACCATCGGGAAAGTCATCAAGTTTAAATTAATAGTAGAATCCTTTTTATTGTAGTTCATCTGTGTAAATAATAAACCTCCTTTTAACTACTACATAACTGCTTTAAGAATATTTTTAGGCTTTGCCTTTGCTAAATTCAATTTTGGTATCATGCAAGCTAATGATAAACTTCTGCTAAGCTAAGCGTACACTCCAACACGGTACTACTCATAATGGGTTGAGTTAGAGTTTGTTCTCATTGAAAATGGCGTGCTTTGTGCAAGCAGCAGCGTCTTCAGTCTCCTGTTTTTGTTGACAAGCGTGGTTGGTTGGTTGCAACTTGCAATCGGTAAACCTTTGTGTGCTCTTCACTCTGCTGTGATGATGAGAAGAATACCTAACCGGAAAATAAAATATTATTATGCTGCTGTTCTGCTGAATCTGAATCTAGCACTACTGCTACCGCTGCTGAGAGAATATCATTTCTTTTCATATTTCAGTCTGCTGTGATGATGAGAAGAATACCTAACCGGAAAATAAAATATTATTATGCTGCTGTTCTTCTGAATCTGAATCTAGCACTACTGCTACCGCTGCTGAGAGAATATCATTTCTTTTCATAACATCGACTTTTTAAAGTAGAGAAAACAAGATTTTTCATCTTTCATTTCATATTCCATCTGTTCATATACCCTAGGCATTAAATAAATGAATGCTCATGTAATATATAACCAAAAAGTAATACCTACCTAGAAGTTTTGCTTTCAGAATTTGATCTCGTATTTTTCTCTCTCTTTCTATTTCACTTGCTGCAAATTTATGACAAATAGAACAATGCCATTTTATTTACTTTCTCGAAAGATTGAGAAGAAGATCTCATTGTGTATTCCAGCTTTTTGAGATTCAGTACAACTGAACTTTTTTTTCTTCGTATCATTTTCCTGTTTTCCTATACCAAATATCCCCCGAGAATAAATTGGATCCAACAATACCGCTCAACATGAGAGAAATCTGCATATCTAAAGAAGTCAATATATATGCTGACAGGAAAAGTTAGGAAGAAAAATTGGTCGTATGCAAAGCTTATTTTTTGCGTGATTTTTTTTCAAGCTCTACATAGCAAAACTGGTGTTTTTGGTAAAACGAAAAGAAAAAAAAAACCATTTCACATTTCATTTCCATCGTCTTTCTAGAATAAACAGGAGAAAAAAATCTGTGTGATTGTTTGAAAGTGCTGACGCAAGTGCTGCTGATATTATTATTCTTTGAAACTTAATTGCTTGCCAGAAACCCGTCTATTTTTAATCGAAAATATGAAATTTTATTGACTTATTTTGCAAAAAAGAAAGAAATAAAGAAAACTTCTCTTTTACTGTTGTTGACGTGTTCAACAGTTGGTATAGCTAGTTGTTTTTATCCTAGGTCAAACTCAAACGTAATAACCTTTCTTCCCAAACAATATTGAAAGGAATACTTAATAATAAAATTCATGTATTGAATCTTTTATTAACGTTTTTCATTCGTGCAGTGGCACAAGCACCAATGCAATAACCAAACACAGGTATTTCCTATTCCAACTTTTCATAATTTATAAAAAAAATGTCCCAGGTAGAGAGAGAGAGAAAGTTTTCTCTCTGCTGCTGCTATGATGTTGGAAGTGAGCGAAGGGGAATGAAATGTGTTACAAGTTATAATCTAATAGTTTAGTTTCTATTTACTAACTCTGCTGGAGTTTTAGTAGTTTTGCGTTAAAAATACTACATGCACCACGCTAAATTGTTTTCCTCGCAGAGAGATAAAAGGCAAAGCCGTTCTGTTGAACTGTTATTGTTATGTAGTAGTGAAAGGAAACTAGACACCACCACCACGGTTCATGGTGAGTTACTCCTTTGACATGTAATACGGGTGAATAACACATTAGTCGTTGGTAAAGTAAATACTATACGATATTCATAAAAGTATAAACGGCAGCAGTAATAGTAGTGCCAGTGCCCCTTTAGAACTTCAAACTTTTGTGTATGACGTTTTTACAACTGTTGTTGTTGCTCTGCTGCCACTACTTCTGTTTTGTCTTCTTCTAACAGAATACAGTATTATTACTCTGGGCATATTACAGTGTGTCATTTATTTGAACTCTCGACAACAAAAGCAGCTTGAAAGAGGAGCCCGTCGTAACGTAACGACAAGCTATACTCGATTATTTGTATTGCATATATAATATGGGATGTATTACAAAAGACTATAATTTTAAAAGAAGGAGTTTCTCTCTCTCTAAAACTCAACATTAATGCAAAAAAAATTTCAGTGAAAGAAAATACGCAAACTAAAAACTAAAGCATAATATTAAAAAATGCACCTACTTTAAGTAAAGAGAAAAAAAACTTCCATGGTATAATAATAACACCACCTTCTCTTTTCCTCTTCTCGTTTTCCGTTTCTTTTATCCTACACAAACACTCACTCGTTTGCTCTCATTCTTTTCTCTTCCTTCCTTATTTCTTTTTTTCAAAAAAGAAAAAAAACGCAAGACATTCTAGTTTCTGCCGATGTGGATGTAATGGAGTATACATCTGGTGGAGCAAGTCTGACATTCATGGCATATCGAAAATGGGTTTTGCTAAGTGAAGACTAGCAGAGATGTGCTGTCTAACAACAGAAGAAAAGGGAAATTGTAAACTGATTGCGAGTTTTTTAAGAGTTGAGTAGAGCTGGTTGAGCAACACAACTAAAAACAGAGGGTAGAGAACCGTGAATGAAAATGTAAGAAAAACTTTGCCCAACTTTTTCCTGTCTTTACTTCGTACGTAGTGAGTGCGGAGAAGAAGAGTGAGGCTTTTTAGTTGGCGCAAATGGGACGAAGAAAAGCAGCAGAAGTAGAAAGGGTAAAAAAGGATCCTTTTATATACCGAAATCCGGAAAGGGAGTAAAGAGTAGTCGGAAGAAGTTTTGGGTTGCGACTTGCAAAAGGAGTAAAATATAAAACGAAGAAAAATGTGTTACGGTGATATACATAAAAGTAGTGTCTGACATAGAAAAGTAAAAGTTAGCAAGCGTAAACTTCTCTGCAACTACAACTACTACTGTGCCAATATCCATTCGCCATAAAATAAGGAGAAGAAGAAGAAGAGGGCATGCGGCTTCTTTCTATTACTGAATAAAAAGGAACTTTTACTTTGTGCTTCCCCATTGCACTGCATTTTATGAGTAAAGTTGACTCTGACTTGACTGTCTGTGTGTATGTCTGTAGTTGTTGTGGTAGTAGGCTATGAAGAACACTCTTCTCGTTATCACATGAATTCATTCATTCGACACGATGAGGCTCTCTCTCAGTCAGACAATCATGCAAAGAGTAAAAACTGACGGTGGTCGGCGAAGGAGGATGCTGATGTGTGTGAAAGTACTAAACAAAAGCCCCAGCTGCTTCGCTCTCTATTATTATCCATGATAATATTATTCCTCAACTGCACAGTTGCAACTTTCTTGTGCTATATTGTTCTTCGTTCTTTCTTTGCTGCAATTCGTTGGACGGACGAACTCCACAACGGAGTCATTCAGTCAGTGGAACACGAAAGTGGAATTTGCAGTACAGCAGTACAAATGTAATATAGTAGCGTAATATCGTGTGTACTATTACGAAAATAAAATCTGCAGCAAACTAAAACTAGAATGGATCAATGGGAATGGGGAGGTTCGGAAGTTTTTGTAGGTTGGTATTCAGTGTTTTCGTAATGTTGTGTCTGTAATAAAAGGAAAAGCGAATCTTTCGGTACGAAGATTGGAACGTTTTTCTTGCACAATGCGATATAGCTCACAATAAAATCAGTAAATAAAAGAAGCTTTCAATGATTACATTAACTTTTGTGCTCGTTCAGCACTTGTGGTACTAAGCTCACCATTTTGACTCTGTTACTTTGAATCAACACAAAATGACAATTGCCTAAGACAGTAACTTTCTCTTTTCATTTGAAACAACAACTATTTCTTATAATTCGATTTGGGGTAGCATCTTGGCTTGAGTTAGTGGCAGTGGGATAATGGTTGAAGGTTTTCCAATTAGCTTCCATTAAAACTAAATGTTTTAAGTATTACTAAATATGAAAATTTTTATAAATATAGATAAAAGATGAAGTGATGATGTCTCAAAACCTCAAATTGTCAAATTTATTAGAACATAAATTTTTAACTTTTATAAATATTCAACTCATGCTGCTGTCAGTTACGTACGTAGCATAAACTTAAAATTTTCGACTAAGAAAAGACTTTTCTATTAAGAAGGTGTGAAAAGCGCCATTACCATTACCATTGCTACATTTCGTAGCACTTGAGCCTTTTGTCGTCGTTATTTTCCTTCCTTTTTAATAAGATTTCAGTAGTATAAACAAATAAAAGAGTACTAGTACCACATAACAAAAAAACCAATAAACACTTAATGCCACACTTCGTTACAATGTTTACGTATGATGCAGATAACAATGCTTGCTGAAAGTAAAAAACAAATAAATAAAGAGGAGAAGGTCGATAATTCCATTCGACAAGTTCGTGAGTAATACCACACGGGGAACACCACATGTCGCTGTGCCGCTCTGAGAGTTCATGAATTCCTGCATAATTACTGTCGGAAGAAATAGGAGCCAAAGGAAGGAAGAGAAGCGCCGCACCGCATTATATACAACGCATTATTTACTCTTGCACTTGTTTCTCCTCCTACATCTAACATCCAACTCAATGGATTTTTTTTCTTGTCAGCCAGATACATACATGATTTATTAGCGTAGCTTGTCTACAGCGTTTAGTGAGATAAGAATAATAACAACAGTGGCAGGCAGTGTGTGAAGGTCTTTAATATAGCCTACCACCTTAACAGTATACTTATACTATAGTAGTGAGTTATCATCGGTTGGTACAATGTACTATTACTACTACGCAGCCACTTCAATAAATCAAACCGTCCTGTGGTGGTGGTGGTGTGGTATGGTGTAAGCTTACAATGAATGAAGTTTTTGGCATGATGGAATCTTGAATTAAAGCTGGAGTCAGGTACAATGTAACAAGAGGATAAAGCCTTGTAGTAGTAAAAGAGTAAGTGAATAAAAATGATTGACATTTTCATAGAGTGAAATAGTTCCATGTGTTTCACTCTTTCCTCTCACTTCATTGCGATCCTCCTGGTTTGAAAAACACTATCTCAAAAAGAGAAGAATCTTCTCGAGTGTAAAAATTGGGGTTGTGTATGTGCTTCAGACTTAAACTCATTTAGACTCTAGTAAACCAAAAAGTCTAAATTATGACCAAAATAATATATTACAGATATATCATCGCAGCAGCAACTCACAAAGCTGGATGGAGTGAGTGAGTATTCAGCGAACGGAGTAAGCAAGTTAATATTTTGATGATGCGAAAGGATTTGGTTGAAAATTCCTAAACCCCCTGACATTTGATAACGTAAATCAATACGTACTTTAATGTTTATGAAATTTTGTAGGCTGCTGCGCTGCTGCTGGGGTTTGCTTGAAGCATTACTAAAAGCGATGACGACGATGATGACATGCTTTTCCAATGCACATGTTTCAAATACCTAGTTCGCGTTTGCCCCAAAAGCTAGATGAAGTAGGTGTGAAATCAATAAGCTTACACTTAAGACTTGATATGATTAGTTCCAAAATGCGTAGTAGTGCGACTTAACCTCTTCTCTTCTCCCTGATGAATTTTATTTTGCCTTGTCTATTCAGTATTATACTGTCCGTTATCTTCCAAAATAATCCTAATCCGTCTACTGGCGATGTATATATATGTAAGTAGGTGTACGTCATTAGTACTAATTCCGAAAAGGGATGGATGTTGATTCAGTGTTAATATGCTAAAAGTAAATAAATATTAGCAATCTAAAAGGAGCAGTGATAAAAATAGATAAGAACATTTTACATTTCAGTTCTAAGTGAACTGAAAAGCCGACACACAGTTAAAAAGTTAATTCGTTATCACAACACATATGCATTGGCTGTTTACGTACGTATTTTCAAGCTATGCTGGCTTATTTTTCGAAAAACGTAAAATCCAGTGACAACGACAACTCTTGCAAAGCAATTTAGGAGACTTTTTTGTACCTAAATCCTTCTCATCAAAGCATTCTACTAATTTAAACAAATAAATATGATTGCTTGCAAGCGAACGAATCTTAACTAGAAAACGGATACAAGGAGAATTTATTTTTTCGTTTGAACTTTTAAAAGCAGATGGAGATTTTTACTTCGGATTCTGAAAATCTACTTAATTGGAGCTCTGTCGCATAAATTCCCTCAACATTTAAAATATTGACTCTGGGGATTGTGGCAATAAAATATATTTTCAACAGTAGAATACAGTATATGCCGCGGAATCATAAGAAATCTTTATCATTCAAGCAATTATACGCTACAAATACTATCTTTTTTATGCCAACATTTGGATACTTAACTTGAATAGAACTTGCCAACGTGGTTCAGTGAAAAATATATCGATAGAATTATTTTTAGCCAATGGGATTATACCCTGGAATTAATGGGATCCATACCAAAAATTAGTTTTCATCAACTTCATGTGTGTGTTCACGCATAATTTTTCCTCAAAACTGTATGAGTACTTTCTTCTGTTACGACGCGACGGTCTCTTTCAACCAGTACAGTAGTCGTAGATCATTAAAATATGTGTATATATTATAAACTATAAACTTGTCCCTGACAAAATCTACGACGCAATAATATTGAAAATCTTTAAAAATTCATGCAAGTGCGAAAACTTATCGTGGGTCGGTCGGCAAAAAAGAGGACCGCGTGTATGAACAATAATGCGTTTAAACCATGTGCAAATAAAAGTAAGAAAAAAATATGTACACATTCTACTAAAACATCTAACTAATCGTTTTAGCTGAAAAGAAATTGTCAGTTAGTGAAATGAAGGTTATCTGCGGGTTATGTATGTTTGATAAACTATTAACTTGTCCCTGACAAAATCTACGACGCAATAATATTGAAAATCTTTAAAAATTCATGCAAGTGCGAAAACTTATCGTGGGTCGGTCGGCAAAAAAAGAGGACCGCGTGTATGAACAATAATGAGTTTAAACCATGTGCAAATAAAAGTAAGCAAAAAATATGTACACATTCTACTAAAACATCTAACTAATCGTTTTAGCTGAAAAGAAATTGTCAGTTAGTGAAATGAAGGTTATCTGCGGGAGCAAAGTGACAGTGCAGCAGCAGTAGTGATCGCTCACAAAATCATCATTATTCATCTAAAATCGAAAAATTGCTGTTTCTGATTTGATTAACTGCGATATATGTGAGAGACCGCTGCTGCTGTTGAGATTGAGACCAATCATGTGATCAAAAATTTTATGCACATTTTTTCTACTTTTAATTGTTCCCTTGTTGAAGTAAACAATCAATCGTCTTCAATCTTCAGTTATGTTTTTTTGAAGTGGGAAAACGTGTGTAGACTTTTAAGTGAATAGCTAATAAAATACCACCATTTTAAACTCGGGGAATTATTAGCTGGCAGGACATGAATATTTTTTATTACACAGGCTAGTTAGAATACAAAGGGGACCCGAAACGGTCCAGAAATCATGACGATGATGATAATGATGATGGTATGACGGCAACTTTAAATTCTTAAGTGATGACGCACTGACGATCTTTTTCTCCCATATAGCTTTTTGTTTATCTGTATAATGTTTTCTCTTGGGGGAAGCTAATATTTTATTTCCCTATTTTCCCTGTTTTTCTTAATAACCTTATAAAATTTTTCTCTCGAATTTTATTCTTGGAAACTTAAAAAAAATCCCATCAAACTGCTGCTGACAATCAAATCTGTTTACAACTTTCGTTAACTTCATTTATCAGTCTTTTAAACTGTGACCTCTGATTAGAAGTGTAGGTAGATCAAGATCATATGAAGTTTATAAAAAATACTGAAGAGCAACGCAACAGTTTCAAAATTCTTGAAGGGGAACATGAAATATTCCATTAACTGTTTCCTTTCACAAGTTGATTTAAATGCTATTATCCTCTAAAATTTTATAACTGTGGCATTAGTCAGACAAACCAATGATGACCGTACAGCACTTTTGGCTCTGCTGCTGTCAAGGAAGTCAGTTTATTTTAGAGAATGCAAAAGCATGAAAGCACGTGTACTAAATGTCTTGATTTTCTTACGTCTGTCTCAAAAAAGTTAAATAAAACTATTATGCTCATGCTCTTGTTTCCATTCTTGAATATAATTTTTTCTTTGAAATATGCATATATATGTACCTATAGATAAACTGCTGTTGCAAACCTGCATTGTTCATATAGCGTATCGCACAAAGAACAGAGACCTGTCTTTTCAACTTTGTGGCAGAAACAGAAGTAGTAGCAGCAGCGCAAGTTGTTTGGAAAGTTTTGTATCAACCAGCCAGCCAGCAGGGTAGCAATATGCACGGTTGTTTTACTTATATAAGTTCTTTTTGTAACAGCTACAAAGAGCCAGTTATGATGGCATGCGATGCGATGTGACTCCTTCGTTAATAATAATACCAGCACCACGAGGGAGTGGGAGATTCGTTCAGCTCAGAGCAGAAGAGTTCCTCCGACGAGCGAACTGAAACTGAAAGAAACATGTAACCCTACTTTTTTTCTGCAGTAGCAGAGGTTCAATCACATGCTATCTCCACTCAGCTGGTACATATAATCCATCGAAATGACTGTAAGCCATTTAGTTAGCGGCTGGATGGGATACCGCAAGCATCATCATCACTCACTACTCACTCACTCCTCTCCTCATTCGTAATTCGTTCGTACTATTACTTGCGAAGTTGAAGTCGCAATCGCAAGTTTGCAAGTACGATTTCTTCAACTATTTCTACTTTCTATTTTATTCTTATCATGCTTTCTGGTAAACATAATATCATCAGTAAACTACACAACCATCATCATATACCCGTCGTAACTGTAACTGTACTACTATAACTTTGTAATAAAGTTGACGTTGCAGTAGTAGTAGAAAAACCATTATTAGCGAATACGTGACTCCTCTGGAGAATTACTTAATGTCAAGCTAGGAATTTCTACTACGGTGTAAGTTTAAGAGAAAAAAAACCTTTTCATTCTTAGTTTTTACTACTACTCCTACATAGGTGTATGTAGTAGGCTGTCTCTATGTGGTTGGTTAAACTTTATTATAAGTAAAAGTAGGAAGTGGGAAGTGGGAAAGCAAGTAAGTAGTAGTGTGCTTTAAAGTTAAAAGCAGAGAAAAAAGCAATAATGTCAATATAACGTGCAAAAAGTTGCTGCCACGCCATGCCACGCAAAGAAGCAAGTAAAATTTAACTTTTAGCAGAAGAGAGAGAAATACAATAAATATTATTTAGCTGGGTGGAAGGAAGGAAGGAAAGAATGTTGATGGAGCTAAAGCTGTTTGGATGTCGGATTACTATGTATGTGCACAATTTACTTTTTTTTAGAAACTGAATCTTTCTTCATCTAGAAAGCTGAAAAGTGTAAAGTACGAAGTTAAAGTGTCAGTAAATGATGAAATAATACCCACTTAAATACTTTGTGGATATTACTGTGGGCAGGGCAATAATTAAAATTTTGAGTGCACTTAAGTATTTACCTACTGGGTAAAACATCTACCCATTCCCTTCATAACAGCTCAACATTTCCACTTACTTTAAAGTAAAACGTACCCTGTCTAAACTCAAACACTTTTCCCAGCAAATAGCTGCAATATTATTTGGATTTTCTATAAACCGAACCATAATTTCCTAAACATTATTAAACTTCTTCATTTGAAAGGAACATTGACAAGGCGGTTTAGAAAATAATTATGGTTATTGTTATTGCAAACAGTTGAATTTCAGTGGCTACTTCTTCTACTTCCACCAACGAAAAAGAACAAAATTATAATTCTCCAAAGCAAATCAAACGAACTTCTTCCTTCCTTTATATTTATCGTGGTTAAATTAGCCTGAAATGAAAACACACATAAGATCTTCGATTACTTTGGTCACAGTCACGGTGGTGGTGGCTCTAGTGTGTTTTCTTTTGTGAATAAAATGCAAAACTGTAAATTGCCTGCTTGCCGGTTTTCAGTGAATATAAAAAGGGTTGGCTGGCAGCTTTAGCTCTTAAAGTTCATTAATTTTTCACACAAGAATTGTATTATGCATGCTAAACGTGCCCTCCACCTCCTCCTCTCGGATGTCTGCCCTCTTGAGTGTTACATCGCATCGTTGCGTTGTTGCTGTTGTTGTTCCTTTCCCATTTGAGCTAAATTACATGTCTGTGGTAGAGCATAAATAAATTTTCATTCATCATAATAATCTTCCCAGTCTTCATCCCATCATCGCTAACATCATCAGCTTCTTTCTACGAAACAAACAACAACAAATGGCTAACGAAGTTTTTTAAGCCCAGTAATAATAAATGCAAAACGTGTTGCGTCAAAGAAATGTTAAACCATGTACCTTTCTTTTCGACGCTTTCCACAACTATTTACACTTGATTCTTTAAGTAGGAACCCTCCCTATTCTCTTTGTCGTAAAAAAGAATCTCACCCTTCGAATAATTGACGAAGAAAGATAATACCTATTCGGCATTACATTGTCTGTGTAAGGCTAACTTGCAAAAAAAATCTCTGCAAAACACTCAAAATATTTGTGCTTGTGATCCGTGAACATTCTTTCGTTTACTTGCGTTGCGTTGCATGCATTGATTACTCAACATAATCAAAGGAAACATTTTTCTGAAAAGAGAAAGCTATGCAAGTTTATTGAGCAGATTATCTCACAATCAATCAACAAAAGCTCTGTTGTGAAATAACTGTGCTTAACGTGTATTAAGCTAAATACATTACGCCTTTTTAGTATCGTTGCATGTGGCACACAATATGTAAATGTAAGCAGCAGCAATCTGTTCGTGAACTTCACATTGAATTTTGAGAACCAACAACATAGCAGCAGCAGCAGCGGAGACGAGAAAATATTAATTTGATTGAGAAAACCTTGAGATTTGTTTATGAGTTTCTCCCTGTATGTGTGTATGTGTTTAGTTGGTTCTTTCGTTGTTGCTTACACTTTTCGGGCTCAATAACTAACTTAAGCTCATATATGACAAGAATGTAATTAGAGATACTTTTTGATAACGATCTGAATGCCGAAGTCAAAACGGCGGATTGAGCATTCTTTGTCGAACATGAATTCATGGAAGGAGGCGAGCCGAGCTAAGTTTTTGCCGTCGTCCGTTTTGCTGAATTTAGCAAGCGAGTGAATATGTGACAACAGTTTTCTCACAAGTTTTCGTTGATTACGGAACATTTTGTTGTTCAACAAACCTTTTTTGCCCTGTAGCCTCTTTGTACGCTGCTGCTGATGCCAGAGCCAGAGGTATCATGAACATGAAAGTCTGTTTGGTATTATTCGTGCCCAACATGCATTTGTCATGTCGTGTTCTGAGCAGCAGGCAGTCAACTGACTTGCATAAAAATGCAATTATGCATTACACTCGGATTAGTAACGAGTTTTAGTAAAAAACTGAAAGGCAGCAGAAATTCAAGTTCCGTATTGTAAACTTTTGTTTTGTGTGTTGGTATTATTATTGCGAATTTTGCTTAAGAAACCCATATTCCAGGGAAATTAAAGCAATTCTGTGGAATCCAAACTTCAACTTCAATTTTATCCAAGATTCAGGAAAGCTGTCTCGTCTCGTGTCTTGAGAAAATCCAGTAACCTTTG